>JBBPBX010024821.1:22722-39374 GCA_038048925.1 Garcialebias charrua | reverse complement strand
TATATTTTGAGCAATTTTATGAATAGTAAAAAAATCATGTCACAAAAACAAAATGTAATTGAATATTTGGGGGTAATATTTTTTTTAGTTTTATATATGACTTGTAAAATACTATGTTCAACCAAATCATAACATTTTAATAATTTCAATTGATGAAATAATATATTTGTTGGGTGACCATAGCACTTCCTAATAATAATTCTTACAGCTCTTTTTAGTAAAATAAAAATAGGATTTGTAAAAGTTTTGCATGCTTTTCCCCAAACTTCAATACAACAGATTAAATATGGAACAATCATTACATTATACAATATATTCAAAACTTTGTCATTCAAAAACTATTTTACTTTATACAATAATGTAATTGATTTTGTTATTTTTATTCTGACCCGACAGAATTATTGGGTTGAGAATTTTATGTTTATTTGATGGTGATTTCCATCTTTTTGGAGGCTAAATACAAATACAAGGTGAACATCAATTTATTTGTATAGTTTATAGTTTTTTTTAGGCTTTTATATTGTTTATATCGATATCGAATTATATCGATATCGACCGAAATTAAGAACTATATCGTGATAAAAATTTTGGCCATATCGTCCAGCCCTACCTTAACAGTAGGAGGTTCCCTTGAGGTCTCTGTTAGAAGACACAAAACTGTATGTAAATTGACAAACAACACCTCCCAAACAACAGCAGAGGCTACTCAGAGAACTTTGTTATGCCTCTTTTCCACCGCTCGGCTCGGCTCGGGTTGGATCGGCTCAGGTCGGCTCAGTTCGGGTCGGGTCACATCTATGTTCTGTTTCCACAGCTTTTTTGTACCCCTTCTGTGGGCGGGGTCCAGAATCCTACTCGTCTTACCACATGGTGGCAGTAGTGTTCCTCAAGCTATTTACTACAGTACTAGCCACCACTAGAAGAAGAACACAATAAAGACTTTGTATCACATATTATCAATTCTATCAAAAACCACATAGCTGATATTTTTCAAAAAAATCTAGTGTGATCACAACATGTTCATATACGAAATGTATCCTGTTGGAGTTATTTGAAATAAAATTCAATGTTTTATAGACATAAATGTGTCAAGCTACGTCCATTAATTTTCTCCCTTGTACTTTGTATCACATATTATCAATTCTATCAAAAACCACATAGCTGATATTTTTCAAAAAAATCTAGTGTGATCACAACATGTTCATATACGAAATGTATCCTGTTGGAGTTATTTGAAATAAAATTCGAATTTTTATAATTTATTTTCGTTGTGCAAGCACAGGTTTTGGAAAAAGTCAAAGCGAAACTACTTTAAATGCAGCATATTTGACCATACGTGACAATATTAAAGCGTGGTTAAGCTCAGGAGCCCTCGTACTATAAAGTCAGCTATGAAATATATTTTATATCTGTTCATTGAGCTACATTTAAAGACATAAAGCCGCCCGCGCGCCGCGTGTTGCTCGTGGCGAAACTACTTTTTAAAATCGTGCAGTTTTGAGCAGTACGTGATTTTATTAAGGACACGTTCAGCTGAAGACCCATCTTTGCTATAAATTTAAAAAATAATAATTGTTTTTACCGTGTTATTCATGTAAAAGTCCTGCAGTGATCGCGTCTCTCTCTTCCGTGAAAACAGCTCGTGTCTCCTCCTCCCTCCTTCCGGAGCGGGTGAGCTCGCCTCAGTACACCTATGAAACCGGCCCGAAAATCTCAGGAAATCTCGCGCGTCTCAGCTCGGAATATCCGGTGGGAAAGGATGAAAGGGGGTCTCTGCGACGCACATATGACGTAACATCCGACCCGAGCCGACCGGTGGAAAAGGGGCATTAGTCTAATTTACAGACAAGGCATCCCTGCGCCCATTGTTGTGTTATTTCAGTTTCCAATTTCATATGTTGGTGCGTGACTTGTAAGCCTGTATAAAACTTCTCGTTCTCACAGCTTCCATTCAGAATTGAAAAAGACTTCTGGACAGAAGTCGAAACGTTTTCTGCAACAAATAAAGTCCAGTTGATCCAGTATTGAACGCCTTTTTTGATGACACTTTTTAATCTTCATCACATTAAACACTTTCATGGAAATCACTGAACAAGTTTACAGAGTGAAAGGTCAACTTAGAAATGTGTTCCTCTCATTTAGTTCATGTGAACACATGTGGATTTGGTCTACAAACATCAGCTCGGTTTAATGATAAACATCAAACTTTAAATAATGTGGATGAAAAGAGTAAAAGTTGAGATGATGTAAAAGTTGGAGTGAAAAAGTCTCTGCTGTCTCTTTGTGGATCAAAGTTTAGTTGCGTTTGAACTTGATTTGTTTTGTTCCTTTTGAAGAACACAACATAAATTCATCCCTGCTCTCTTATTTCCAACATGGCGGCGCGTGCAAACGTTGCGGCTTCTCTCTCTCCCAGCAACACGGTGCTTTCGTCTGTCTTGTCCTGCACGCCGCAATTTGCCGGCACGTCTCTGTCTTGTCTACGTGTTCAAGAACGCAAGTATAGCCGTGAATTCCTGCTTGATGTCGGAAAAACCGCTCATTTGGGAATAAACAGCGAACTCCAGGAGAAGCTACATGAGCTCGAGGTGGAGTTACATGAGCTTCGTGACTGCGAGCTGCTCTGGAAGCCAGCCCGGACCTTCCCTTCATCGCGCCCGCCGTGGAAGTACCACAAGCGGCGTGACGCTTCACCGCGCCCGCCATGGAAACGCCACAAGCGGCGTGACAGGAAACAGAAGCGGGGTAAACGCGGAGGTATCAGAGCTAGGCTAGCAGCTAGCCCACACAGGCCGGCTATTCCATCCATGGTTCTGGCTAACGTGCGCTCCTTGGACAACAAATTGGATTATATACGCCTGCTGCGAACGACACAAAAGACTGTGAGAGACTGCTGTGTGTTTGTATTCACGGAAACGTGGCTCAACAACAACGTTCTGGACCATGCTGTTCAGCTGGAGCAGCTAACATGCTACAGAGCGGACCGAACCCTCGAGGGAGGTAAGACAAGGGGAGGGGGGCTCTGTGTTTACATCAACAACGCATGGTGTCGTGATGCTGCTGTGGTCTACAAACACTGCTCACATTTAGTGGAGTTCATGACTATTAAATGCAGACCGTTCTTTTTACCGAGGGAGTTTACAGCTGTTTTGATTGTTGCTGTATATATCCCCCCAAGCTCCAACAGCAAAGATAGAAGTGAGGCACTAAATGAACTATATCTGCACATCAGTGAGCAACAAACAGCCCATCCTGATGCTTTTCTCATCACGGCTGGTGATTTCAACCATGCAGATTTAAAGAGTGTTCTCCCAAAAACATACAGAAACATAAACTTTGCAACAAGAGGAAACAACACCCTGGACCAGGTTTACACCACCATGAAAAATTCCTACAGAGCCATCCCCCTCCCCCACATTGGTGCTTCTGACCATATCTGTGTTATGCTAAAGCCAGCATACAGGCCACTGGTGAAAGTCACAAAACCAGTCCGCAAGCAGATACGAGTGTGGCCAGAGGGGTCTTCAGAGGCACTCCAGGACTGTTTTGACACCACAGATTGGAGTATGTTCAAAGAAGCTGCTACCACAAACAACAACTTATGTCTCCAGGAGTACTCAGACACTGTATGTTCATACATCACCAAGTGCATTGATGATGTAACCAACCTTAAAACCATCACTGTTCGGGCTAACCAGAAGCCATGGCTGACAGCTGAGGTTCACAGACTCATGAAAGCCAGGAATGCTGCCTTCAAAGCGGGAGATCAGGTGGGCCTGAGGGCAGCCAGAAACAACCTGGACCGGGGCATCAGAAAGGCAAAGAAGCAGTATTCTGGGAAAATAGCTCACCGTTTCAAGGACAGCAGGGATACACGCAGTCTGTGGCAGGGTATACAGACCATCACAAACTACAAACCACCCCCACAGACCTGTGACAGCTCAGCCTCTGCGCTGAATGAACTGAATGAGTTCTTTGCTCGGTTCGAGGCAAGTAACGGCACACCAGCACATAAACTCCCCCCCTCTCCTGATGGCCAGGTGCTGACGCTGTCCTCAGACAGCGTAAGGCGATCATTCATCAAGATTAACGCCCGGAAGGCCTCTGGTCCTGACAACATACCTGGTCGTGTGCTGAAGGACTGTGCAGGGGAACTCGCAGCGGTCTTCACGGACATCTTTAACATCTCACTGAGCCAGGCCATCGTCCCCACCTGTTTCAAAGCCACCACCATCATCCCTGTCCCAAAGAAGGCAACGCCCGCATGCCTCAATGACTATCGCCCAGTAGCACTCACCCCCATCCTGATGAAGTGCTTTGAACGGCTAGTCATGAAAAGCATCACATCTGTCCTCCCTGACTCCCTGGATCCCTTCCAATTTGCATACCGACCTAATCGCTCAACCGACGATGCCATCTCCTCTGCCCTTCACACAGCTCTCACACATCTGGACACGAAGGACTCCTATGTTAGAATGTTGTTCATCGACTTCAGCTCGGCATTTAACACCATCATCCCCCAACAGCTCATCCTTAAACTGGACAGTCTGGGGCTGAACACCTCAATGTGTAACTGGCTGCTAGACTTCCTGACCGGGAGACCACAGACAGTGCGGGTCGGGAGTAACACATCTAGCACCATCACATTGAACACAGGGGCCCCACAAGGATGTGTGCTGAGCCCCCTTCTATTCACCCTGCTAACACACGACTGCACACCATCGTACAGCTCCAACCACTTCATCAAGTTTGCGGACGACACAACAGTGGTGGGTCTCATCAGCAACAACGATGAGACGGACTACAGGAACGAGGTGAGCCGCCTGGCCTTGTGGTGCGGACACAACAATCTCACTCTCAACGTGGAGAAGACAAAGGAGATTGTTGTGGACTTCAGGAAGAAGGATGCCCAACATGCCCCTCTGACCATCAACAGCACCGCAGTGGAGAGAGTAGACAGCACCAAGTTCCTGGGAGTGCACGTCTCAAAGGACCTGTCCTGGAGCAGGAACACTGCAGCACTGGCAAAGAAGGCTCACCAGCGTCTCTACTTTCTCCGCAAGCTGAAAAGGGCTGGAGCTTCAACCCCCATCATGAGCACCTTCTACAGAGGTGCCATAGAAAGTGTCCTGACCAGCTGCATCACTGTGTGGTTTGGTGCATGTACTGCATCCTGCCGCAAGAGCCTCCAGCGCATTGTGAGAGCAGCTGAGAAGATCGTGGGCACCTCCTTGCCCTCACTGCAGGACTTACACAGCAAACGCCTCACTCGGAAAGCCCACCGCATGGCAGGTGATCCCACACACCCACTACACAGCTGCTTCAGACTACTGCCATCAGGGAGGAGACTGAGGAGTCTCCAGGCTCGAACCAGCAGACTGAGAGACAGCTCTGTTCATCAGGCAGTCAGAATGCTAAACACTCTGCCTGCTCTGCCCCCCCTCCCATTTGAACTGCCTTAACACTAAAACTTTCTCACACATTATCACTCAACACAAAGTTTTTCACTAAACTCTCGGTCATGTGCTCATACAGTTTGCACTACTTCTCATACTTGCACTAATGTCTGTATTACATCACTGCCTATAATCATAATACTGTTTACATTCTCTGTTTACATTTATTAATACTGTTTACTTTTATTACTACTGCTTACATGTAATTACTACTGTTTACATTTATTTACACTACTCTAATATCTACACCACTGCTGGTACATATACAGTGTGCTCTGAACGGTCTTATTTAGGGATGCCCAATGTGCCTTACTGCATATGCCACTTTTTGCCTCTATAACAACATCAACTACTACCTCATACATATACTGTGTACATTGACTCATACGCTGCTTTGCCACTTTGCAAATGTCAATGCTAGAAACCTTTAGTTTATTTTAGTTATACTTTTTATACTCTTTTTTTGTGCTAGTATGCAAAAACTCAGGACAGTATTATGTTCATTAAATGTTTAATGTTTTAGTTTTAGAGTTGGTGTGGATTTTCATGCTCTTGCACCGCTATGCAAAAAAAAAAAAAACTCAGGACAATGTTAGTTTTACTATTTTATGCTTATGTCTATTATTATATGTTTCAGTGTTTCAATGTTTAGATGTTTACTGTTGCACCGAGGGACTGAGAGAAACGCAATTTCGGTCCTGTGTATGTCCTGTACAGTACATATTGTAGATCTGACAATAAAGTTGACTTTGACTTTGACTTAAATCCATTTGCATGTTATAATTTAATGACATGAGATGGTACTCCGCAGTTACTCACTACTTCAGTAGGTTATAATCTAAGTTCTTTATTCTTTTTACTCAAGTACATTTTTGGATGCCTACTCACTACGTTTACTTGAGTAATATTTGGTTCAAGTAACAATGCATTTACTCAAGTAAAACATTTGAATACTCTACCCACCTCTGCATATCTGGCACCAAAACCTCTGAACATGTGGACAGAACCAAAATGCATGCATGTAATTGTCAGGAATATTGTCCGTACACTGTGAGCAAGTATTAGATGATGCAAAACCCATCCTGAACATCCGTTGACCTGTGTAATGTACTTTATGGAGGATTTTGTATTGTATTAATTGTAAATTGGAATTTTTAGTCATCTTAAAAGTTCTTAGACACATTGAGACCAGAAGTCTTGGTCAAAGTTGACTGACAAGTCTGTCTCCCATTTTACAATGGGAAGGGATATAGATTCATCTATTTTAATAAGTATCTGGTAAACCTTAGATAGTAATTTGGGAGTGTTAAGATTAAGGAATTCTAATACACTTGCTGGCATTTCAATCCTAGTGTTATTAAGGTTAAATTTATCTTTTGTTATAGATTTAATTTGTTGATATTCTAAAAATATATTCTTATCAATCCCATATACTTTTTACTACTATGAAAAACTACTATGCAAAAAACTGAGGACAGTACTAAACTTTTATTATTTCATTTTATGCTTGTTTATTAATTGTTTAGTGTTTAAAAATTTACTTTTGCACTGAGGGACTGAGAGATAAATGCAATTTCAATCCTGTGTATGTCCTGTACATATTGTAGTTCTGACAATAAAGTTGACTTTGACTTTGACTTTGATATTGTGTTATTAATCTGTTAAATGTGATATAGTCTATTTCTTCATAGCCTATATATGTTCCAAATATTCCTTTACACTTCCAACCTGGGACATTTGTCATATTATTCTGTTGTAGGATGTCAGGGTTGTTCCAGATGGGTGTACGTCTGCATGGAATTAGTGAAGACTGTCATTTTAAGAAACTCCCACCAAGCTGTCAGAGAGGAGCTGATATTGATGTTTTTAAAGCATTCCTGTAGTTTTATATTTGAGCTAATGAATGGAAGATCTGAAATCATTATATTATTGCAAAGTGTCTGTTCTACGTCTAGCCAGGTTTCATCAAGGGGTGTGTGTTTTATCCATCTTGAGATGTATTCTAGCCTGTTGGCTAGAAAGTAATAATAAAAGTTGGGTAGTTCTAGTCCTCCTTTATCATTGGTCTTTTCAAGTGTTTTTAATCTAATGCGTGGGGGTTTATCTTTCCAGAGGAATTTAGAGATGGAGGAGTTCAGGAATCTAAACCAATCAGATGATAGTTTATTTGGGATCATTGAGAATAAATAGTTTATTCTAGGCAAAACCATCATTTTTATTGAAGCAATCCTTCCCATGAGAGATAAGGGTAGAGATTTCCATCTAGCAAGATCATCCTCAATTTTCTTTAAAACTGGGATATGGTTTAGTTTTGTTAAATCTGCCAATTTATGAGAAACTTTGATACCCAAGTATGTAATATTCCCTGACTGCAGTTGTGTAGTAAGTGAATTGTTGAAAGAGCAATTAATTGGTAGAACTGTGGATTTTTGCCAGTTTATAGAGTAATCTGAAACTCTTGAAAAAGTGTTTATGAATCCAATAGCCTGAGAGAGAGAGAGGTTTGTGAATGCTGGAGGAAGAGCAACACATCATTAGCATATAGACTGATTTTGTGCTCTATGTTCTTGCATTTTATGCTTTTAATATCTGTAGTTTGCCTGATTGCTACGGCTAGTGGTTCGATGAAAATAGCAAACAGTGAGGGGGAAAGTGGACATCCCTGTCTGATGCCCCTTTGCAGAAGAAAGCTAGCAGATATTTCATTATTTGTCCTAATGTATGCTGATGGGGAACTGTATAATATTTTTAACCAGTTTATGAAATAATTTCCAAAATTTAATTTATGCAAGGTTGCAAATAAATATGTCCAGTTAACTCTATCAAAGGCTATTTTTTTTTGCATCTAGAGAGAATACAGTATTGCTGTTTCAATGTTTTTACTGTAAGAATAATCTATTAAATTAAATAATCAGTGTGAATTTGTGAATGAATTGATCGGTACCTCCTTCTCCTCACTACAGGACTTACACAGTAACCACCTCACTCAAAAAGCCCTCTGCATGGCGGGTGATCCCACACACCCACTACACAGCTGCTTCAGCCTGCTGCCATCAGGGAGGAGACTGCGGAGTCGCCAGGTTCGAACCAACAGACTGAGCTCGGTTCATCAGGTAGTCAGGATGCTAAACTCTCTGCCTGCTCTGCCTCCCCTCCCTCTTGTACCGCCTTAACACAAAAAACTCACACATTACCAAACAACACAAAGATTTTTAACACGGGACTCTGTGTCATCAAAATGGGTTATACACTTAATACACGGTCATGTGCTCATTCAATTTGCACTACTTCTCATATTTGCACTACTGTTTGTATTACATTACTGTCTATAGCAGGGGTGCCCAACCTTTTTTGAACTAAGGGTTACTTTTGAAGTCGGCGGTTTGCCGAGAGCTACTCATCCAGTCTCAGTATCAAAAAACATAATTTTTCATCTCTCTACTCCTCACTTCTTTAAAGTAAATAAAACAGAACGTAATGTGTTGCTAGTTTTATTTAATTAAAGTATTTTATCAAAGTAAAAGAACACAATATTTGAAAAGCACACCATATTTTTTTAAAGAAACGAATAAACAACTGAAAACTCCCTCATTTACACTAACTATTTACAAAAAGTGACTTACAAAGGTGCAGACTTACAAATCTCCAACAACTATTTCAAACATCAATAAAACCTAAATATCAAAACTAGGCAGCTGCTCTGTGCAGCAGGATGGTGTGTCATCTGGTGCAAGCTGTATACAATAAATGTGTCTCTACCTTAGTGGGACTTCTGACACGGAGAGGAGGAGGCCAGGGTCTCATAAGCGGGGCAGTATGAGGTGGTTGTGAGGCGCAGGTAGGTCTCCAGATGATCATCAGTCATTGTGGATCTGGTTTTGGACTTGATGATTTTCATGTGTGAAAAAGCAGACTCACACAGGTAGGTAGATCCAAAAAGTGCTGTTAAGTTCAAAGCACATCTTCGGATGTTAGGATACTTTTCTTCTGACAGCAGACTCCAGAACTCTCTATCCACACCAGGTGATGCTCTGGATTTGATCCCAATGTCATTTTGCAGATTTTCAACACCAGAGCTGTCCAGCTGAAACACGGACACCAATTTGGACACAATGTCATCCACATCAACATTTCCAAAAGGATATCACAGGTAGCTGGTAACAGGCTACTCATCAAACTGAAGAGAGAAACACTCACGTTGTTCCACGTCCTTTTTTAGCTGCTCCTCCACATCAACAGCCATTCCCTCACATGGCCGTGTCACTGTTTGTCTGGACAACTGCACGTCTTTAATAGCAGCTACGATCTCACTTTTATTTTTTAAATCATGAAAAGGCGCATCTGCAGCCTCAATAAACGCTTCTTTCATAACTTCTCCATCGCTGAAAGACTTCTTATGTTGAGCCAGGATGCAGCTAACACGGTAGGAAGCTATCTTTACCTTTTGTGCTGGGCCGAGTGAAGACCGATTGCTGGGCTGCGAGCTTGTTTTTATTTATTGAATTACAGATGAGGCAAATAGACTTTGAATTAGAATAAATAAATAAATAATTCTCCTCCCATTCTGTGTGAAAATAGTAAGTTTTCGTTTGCTTGTTCGCTAGTTTTCCTTCCATGTTTACTGCGTACTGACATTCACTCCACAGCGCTCTCACGCACCGATAGCTCCACTGCTGAACCTAAAGTCTCGTTAGTCACTGCACCCAAAACTCGCGAGACTACGTCTGTAAGCATACAAGATGGGGAGGGCTGAGGAAAGCGTTCCTGCGCATTGGCATNCGTTAGTCTGACTGGTAACTCTAAGTTGTCCCTAGGGGAGAGTGAGAGAGTGAATAATAATAATAATAATAATAAATTCAATTTATACCGCACTTTTCATTAATAAAAATCTCAAAGTGCTAATGCGAATGGTTGTTTGTCTCTCCATGTGTCCCTGTGATGGACTGGAGACATGTCCAGGATGTACCTCACCCCTTGCACAGTGATGGCTGGACATGGGCACCAGCCACCCCTGTGACCCAAAATGGAAGAAGCGTGTGAAAATAATGGATGGATCTAAACCACAAACAAAATTAAATATTGTAAAGCAGCTAAAATCTAGAGGTAGCTAAAACTTTTGGCTCATTTAAATTAAATGGATTTTCTTGGATGGCGGGGGAAGATGTCGGACAGATCTGGTAGACCCAAAGTGTAGTGAGGGTCTGCTGGGAACACCTGGGAAAGGAACCTGTCAGAGAGATCTTCAACTCACTCCTCCCGATCCCGGAGAGCTAACTGCATCCCATCTGAGGTCAGGGGAACATTGAGTCCGAGTGGGTCATGTTCCACGACTCAATTGTTGGGGCGGCTGCTTTGAGCTGTGGCTGCAAGGTCGTCTGTGCTTCTTGCGGTGGCCATCCTTGAAGTTAGTGTTGGACTGATTGACAGATTATTTCATATGTATCTTTCGTGTAATTAGCTAATGCTACTAGATACCTCACCCCCCACCCCAAGATTTATAAAGTATCTAATCCATCTATGGATACCCCGGGTTAGGGAGGCTGTCTGGAGTTGGGCCTTGATGGCTGGTGGGACTCGGGAGACAGCTGAAAAGTACTGTAGGGCCATCAGCCCACAGCCTTGGCAGTTGCTGAGGCAAAAGCTCGAATGTGGGTGGGGTGAGGCCTTGGATAAAGACTCTCGGTCAGCTCCAAGGAGATTCTGGCAAACCATCAGGCAGATGAGAAGGGGAAAGCAGCTCTTTACCAACACTGTGTTCAGTGAAGGTAGGGTGCTGTTGACCTCAACCAGTGATATGGTTGGGAGGTGGAAGGAATACTTCTTGGACCTTCTCAATCCCACCGGCACATCTTCCATGGAGGAAGCAGAGTTGGAGGACTTTGGAACTGGTCTGTCCGTAATCATAAGGTCGCTGACATAGTTAAAGGTTCTATGACGGCAGGGCTCTGGGGATGGATGAGATTTACCCTGATTTCCTTAAGGCTCTGGATGTTGTGGGGCTCTCTTGGTTGACACGCCTTTGCAACATCATGTGGACATCAGGGGCAGTGCCACTGGAGTGGCAGACTGGGGTGGTAGTTCCACTTTTCAAAAAGGAGCAAAGGGGCATCACTCTCCTAGCCTCCCTGGTAAGGTCTATTCAGGGGTACTGGAGAAGCAAGTCTGATCGCTGGTTGAACCTCAGATCCAGGAGGAAGTTTTGTCCTGGCCATGGAACACAGGACTAGCTCTTTACCCTCACAAGTCCCTTGAGGGTTCATGGGAGTTTGCCCATATGTGTGTGTGGACTTGGAGAAGGCTTTCAACCATGTTCCTCAGGGTACACTGTGGGGAGTGCTCTGACTATGGGATTGGGGGCCCATTGTTACGGGCTGTTCGATCCCTGTACAAGCTGTGCGAGTTTGGTTTGTATTGCCAGTAGTAAATCAGACCCCTTCAGGGTGGGAGTTGGACTCTGCCAGGGCTGCCTGTTGGACAGAATATCTTGGTGTAGTCAGGAGGTGGAGGGAGTCCGGTTCAGATGTCTCAGGATTCCAGCTCTGCTCTTTGTAGATAATGTGTTCCTGTTGGCGTCATCATGCTGTGATCTTCAGCTCTTACTGGAGTGGTTCGTAGCCGAGTGTGAAGGAGCTGGGATGAGAATCAGCACCTTCAAATCTGAGGCCATGGTCCTCAATTGGAAAAGGGTGGACTGTTCTCTTTAGGTCGAGGTTCTGCTTCAAGTGGAGTTCAAGTATCTCTGGGTTTTCTTCACGAGTGAGGGAAGAATGGAGAATGAGATTGACAGACAAATTGGTGCAGCGTCAGCAGTATTGTGGACTCTGTACCGGTCTGTTGTGGTGAAGAGGGAGCTGAGCTATAAGGAAAAGCTCTCGGTTTACCGGTCGGTTTATGTTCCTACCCTCACCTCTGGTCAAGAACTCTGGGTAGTGACTAAAAGAATGAGATTATGGATACAGGAGGTTGAAATGAGTTTCCTCCACAGGGTAGCTGGCTCTCCCTTAGAGACAAGGTGAGAAGTTCAGTTATCAGGAGAGACTCGGAGTAGAACCGCTGCTCCTCCACATTGAAAGGAGCCAGTTGAGGTAGTTTGGTAAAGTTGCTCCCTGGGCACCTCCCTATGGAGGTGCTTCGGGCATGTCTGACCGGGAGGAGACTCCGAGGAAGACCCGGGACACGCTGGAGAGTTAGCTCCTTTTCCTAATCCTGGGAACAACTTGGAATCCTCCCAGAAGAGCTGGCTGTGGAGATGTCTGGACCTCCCTGCTCAATATGCTGCCCCGAGACCTGACTTTGGACCAAGAGGAAGATGGATGGATTTTCTCCAAGCCGTAATTAAAACTGTAGCTAAATGTTTTTATGGTTTTGAACATGCCGGTTAACGAGACGTCATGATCAGAATCAACTTAAACATTTAAACATGAAGTCGTTTCTAGAATACTGAACCAGAACCTGTTCTGGTTAATGGACCTTTAACATTTCCTGTCGCTGCAGTCGGTTCTGAGGATGATAAATGGGTTCCAGTTGGCATGGCGACCAGTCCCACAGGACAGAGGAAGAACGAGGTCCAACAGAACCCTGCAGAGAGGAGCAGGTGGAGGACAGGTGCTGAGACAACAGGAACATGGAACCAACACAGCTAAAGGCAGGAAGAGAAAAAGCTGAGGAGGAAACGATGAGAGGAAGTAAAGAGAACTGACAGGAAGTGAAACAGGAAGCTAAAGATTCAAGGAAAGATAGATAAATTAAAAAACAAGAGCTTAACAACAGCTGAAATCTGTTGAAGAGTGGAAAACTAAAAGCAGCAGAACAGCAGCTAAAATTAGCCTAACAGATGCTAATATTCAAACTAGTAAAACATGAGCTAAAACCAACAAAACTATTAGCCTGGCCCTCGCCTTCCTACGCAGCTCCGCTCAATTCTATTTTCCCTTCACTGCGAAGTGAAGGACAAGGGTCTGGTTTTAACCAGGCTACAAAACTATCAGTAAAAGTTAAAAGGGACAGAATTGCTGCTGCAAGAAGCAGGATGGTAACTTTAAGCTAAATGCAGCAGAATGCTAGTTAAGTAACAAAACAGTGGCTAAAAGCCAACACAAAACAGAGGAAGCAGCTGAAGCTGATTTTTTAAAGTTTCTGAAGGAAGTGGAGATCTCGGATTGTTTCTGTGGGCAAAATATTCATTAAAAAAAAAGGTTAAAAAAATGTTTTAAGTATAAAAGATACAAATACCAAGTCACAACACCTATCGCCTGAATAAGCCGAAGGTTTGGATGTACAAACAGCTAAAACAGTGCAAAGAGTCTGAACAGCCGAGCTGCTGACTCAGCAGTTCAGTTTGAGCTGCAGAGAAAAAAGAGAGGAAGAAATGTAAAAAGCAAATAAAACAGGAAATAAAGGAAGTGTTGAAGGAGACGAGGAGTTTGAGGAATAAATAAAAAAGTCGAGTCAGAAAAACGACAGAAATTATGTTGGTTTTTTTCCACAAACAGCTGAAAAATAAAAAACAAGCTAAAGTCACCAAGCTGAAGCTGAGGAAGTTAGTTTGGAGCTGAAAGAACGAAGAGCAGACAGAAGTTTGACAGATTTAATAATCAGGTGATTTATTTATTTTTTTTTTTACATCAGAGCAGGAAAGTTTTGGACCCTTCAGATGGCAGATCCTGCTGCCCCCTGCTGGCGGTCAGTAGAAACTGCAGGCCTGAATAAATCCAACTGACCAACCAGAACGTTCATTAGATTCCAGGTTTACATGATTGAACTGACTTTAAGTCTCAGTTCTGGTCTGATCCGGGTTTCTGTGACGGTCAGGTTTGGTCAATACGTCCCGCAGGATCTTCATCTGAAGGGTCCACCGTCTAAACTGTGAGTGAAACAAATCCATCATCAGAACCGAACTGAGCGCACATAGAGTCAGAAGGTTGTAACAGGAAGTGAGTTTGTGCCACTTCCACAGTTAAAACCCTCTGAACGAGGGGCGGAGCAAAGGGCATTACCAGGTCTTTAGTGTTTGGATGCTACATGGCGTGCACGTGTGTGGGGTGTGTGCACGTGTGTGTAGTGAGTTCACTAATTGCACTTGAGGATGAGGAGATGTGGAGGTGTCACTGGTCAGATGCCTTACAAGATATTTTTATTTTGGTATTTTTCTAGAACTGTTTTAAGACTTTAACACAAAACAACAAAAACTAGAATCGACTCGACCCAACCGGCCGAGGACCGGCTGCAGCTCCGAACCAGAACCTCCAGGTCTGATTCTGCAGAACAGAAACGACAAAGAAGACCAACAAACAGTGGAGTGGATGTTCAGGAGGAACCCCACCCCGAGACCAACAATCAGCTGAGGACGTACCGTTCTCTGAGCTGTGTGAACCAAACACGAGCCGAAACACAAGAGAAGCAGCTGAAGAGTGGACGTCATCATGTCCACTGTGTGACACTGAACCAGACGGAGGTCCAACCTCAGCAGAACCTTCAACATGTCTCCACTGGAAGATGGATTAATTTAACCATTTGTTTTACAACTGGGATGATTTTACAGCACAACGGTTCAAAACCAAGAACTAAGTGGTGCAGAAGGATTTAGAAGGTCTTTTAACTTGAAAAGGCATTTTAGCTTCCTGTTAGCGATCAGGATTGACAGCAGTTGGTACATTCTCTATGACAGCACTCATCTGGCCAACTCACGTGGATGGAAGTGGTTCAGATGTTTAGGAAGAACACAGGAAACTGTTTACACCAGCGTCCCTGTCCACCAGCGTCCCTGTCCACAGTGAGGACAGTTCTACATTACTACCATGGACTGAGAGGACCAAGAAACAAGATCCAAAAGCTTACAGTTTGACTAAAACCTTCAATTGTCGACAAAACAAATGTGTTCTGGAGAAAAGTTTGAGGGTTAGACGAGACAAAGTTGGGTCAAGCAGGACAATGAACCCAAACGCACATCAGAACTGGTCTCTGATTGGACAAAACAAGGACTAATTAATAGGGATGGGGCCGATCCGATCCAGTATCGCATAATTTAAAGGACAGGACCCACCATGTTTTCAAATTGCATCGCCATTAATATTTAGTAGTTAATTAAATAATAAAACAGTAGTGTTTATTTATATTGTAGAGAAATAACGCTAAATGTGTTATTTCATGTTTTTTAGCAGTTTTTAGCAGCAGCTCCGGGAAGATCTGCCCCTCTCCATATAAGGGCATTGACGTCACTGAAGTTTCCGCCTTGGATGCAGGCGGAGTTATAACAAGCATGCATTAACGTAGCTTCATTATTCCTGCCGAGTAGTTACGAACAAAACCAATAAAAACGATGTGTTGCCCAGTTCTGCTCTAATACCTCGAAGGATGGCGTTCGTGTTAATTATTTTCCCAAAAGCTAAAGAATTCATAATGGATTTATAAAGTGGACCGACCAACGAAGAAGGCTTGCACCTCGAGATGAGAAATCGGGAGGTTTTGCGGGTAAGACTTTTGCTCTATTTAATTCACCCGCACGCGTGACGTGAGGTCCACTCTGTGTGTGTTGGCTGCTCGCACGCGGTGTGTCCAACAGATGCAGCGCGTGACTGAGGTCCACTCTGTGTGTTGGCTGCTCGCGCGTGGTGTGTCCGACAGATGCAGCGGGTGAAGTCCACTCTGTGTGTGTTGGCTGCTCGCGCGCGGTGTGTCCGACAGATGCAGCGCGTGACTGAGGTCCACTCTGTGTGTGTTGGCTGCTCGCGCGCGGTGTGTCCAACAGATGCTGCGGGTGAGGTCCACTCTGTGTGTTGGCTGCTCGCGCGGTGTGTCCGACAGATGCAGCGCGTGAGGTCCACTCTGTGTGTTGGCTGCTCGCGTGGTGTGTCCGACAGATGCAGCGCGTGACTGAGGTCCACTCTGTGTGTGTTGCTTGCTCGCGCGGTGTGTCCGCGACAGATGCAGCGGGTTAGCGGCTTATTTAAAAAGTTCTAAAAAATAAAAAAACAGAGAGCGCTGGTCCTGAACACACAGCCCACCAGGAAATATTTAGAACCTCTGCAGCCACGAGTTTAACTGCAGTTTTAACTCTGACTCTCATAAGCCTCCATCGCGAACGCACTCGTGCCTTCTGAGTGGAGCCTGTATTTACGTCACTCCGGACTTCGGCAATCTTCGGCGGGGTTTCCGGAAATTTCCGGGACTCCATTGTTTTTTTTACACTCGCCTGGT
>JBBPBX010024820.1:25904-39376 GCA_038048925.1 Garcialebias charrua | reverse complement strand
CAACCTACTTCACATATGGGGAGCAATATTATAGGCAGAAACATGGATGTGCTATGGGGTCTCCAGTTTCTCCTATTGTTGCCAACCTGTACATGGAGGAGGTAGAAAAGAGAGCCTTGACATCCTTTACGGGGAGACCACCAAGTCATTGGTTCAGGTATGTTGATGACACCTGGGTTAAAATTAAATCTCAGGAAGTCCAACATTTCACTGATCACATCAACTCTGTGGATAAATATATCAAGTTCACACGAGAAGATGTAAGAAATGGCAGGTTGGCTTTCTTGGACTGTGAGGTCTCTGTTTCTGATAGAGGAAATTTGCAAACTGAGGTGTACCGCAAACCCACCCACACAGACCAGTATTTACAGTTTGACTCCCATCACCCTCTGGAGCACAAGTTAGGAGTCATCAGGACTCTGTACCACAGAGCAGACAGCGTCCCCACTAACTCAGCAGCCAGACAGAAGGAGAAATCACACACAAAACAGGCTCTAGAGAAATGTGGATATCCTAACTGGGCCTTCCTGAAAGCAGAGAAGAAACCCAAACAGGACTCCAGCCAGCCATCAGGTGAAAAGAAGGAACCCAGACCCAGACCAGTGGCCATTCCATATGTTGCAGGGGTTTCAGAGACATTGAGACGTTTATTTTCTAAACACAACGTCCCAGTGGCTTTTAAACCTCAAAATACATTACGGCAAAAACTGGTTCATCCCAAAGATCCAGTCCCCCGGCAAAAACAGAGTAACATTGTGTATGCTGTTCAGTGTCAGGAGGGCTGTGATCAGTCTTATATCGGGGAAACTAAACAGCCACTGGCCAAAAGGATGGCCCAGCACAGAAGATCAACATCATCAGGTCAGGACTCTGCAGTCTACACTCATCTCCAGGCCAGCGGTCACTCTTTCAGGGATGAAGATGTTCACATCCTTGATAGAGAGGAACGATGGTTTGAGAGAGGAGTAAAGGAGGCCATCTTTGTGAAAAGAAACCGCCCATCATTAAACAGGGGTGGAGGCCTCCGAGTTCAACTGTCCCCCTCCTACAATGCTGTGATTGCTGGTATCACTCAGCCCTCTGTGAATAGCAAACAACCATCAGGGTGCTAACGATCCATTGTTAGGCTGATGGTCCTCCTTGATCATGTGAGCAGCTGGTTTCAGGCTGTCATCAGCCAACTGGTTGTGTAACACTGTGAGAGGGTGCTATTTATAAGACTGAGCTGAACCCAGCACCTCAGACTGAGGAAGTCTTTCGGACGAAAGACGAAACGTTTCTACAATTTTTTGCTTTGTTTTGTTTTTTTGTTTTTTGAATGTCCAGAGGACCAGACTTAGCTTTTTTAGATTTTTCTACCTGGATTATTGAGCATGCATCAGGGTATTTGATGATCAGGAGGACATGCATCTAATTCAGAATCTTGTTGCTCACAGTATAAGTTGTGCTGCACCGCATTGGCATCCTCACCGTGCCCCTCAGTGTCAGAAGACTGAAAGACTTTGCATTTATGCTTCCTGTACACATGTTTCCTAAAAGAATGGAACTGGGAAAAAGTTGCCTGGCATTCACTTATACCACAGGTGATACTGAAACGTGGTTCATGGGCATGAACAAGCCCAACGTGCTGGATTAACTTAACTAGAGTAAAGGTCCTTCGCATGCATTTGGGGCACTGGTATAATTGAGGCATGATGATCTATCACAGATTGTTAATGACTCGGAGTACAGTTATAGGCAAAGTCTTGTCTCCCTCTTCCACAATGCTGACAATGCGCCTCTGAAGAAAGGTCAGGGTGTTTTTCAGGTGTGGTGGGTATTCAATGTTGAAAACGTAGTACATACTGAAGGCTGTTATAAAGGCTTCATCAAGATCTGTGCAGTGGCACACATCTACTCCATCTACTTTCACCACACTGGGCCCAGCACTGGTCATCGCCATCTTCCACTCGTTATTCCTCAGCTGAATGGTTGGATAGGGTGTAGCAGCGTCTTTCTATATGAATTACAAAAATAAACAAATATCAAACCAAGCAGCAAAAGATATTGTACCAATTAGTTTAAAAATAATTTAAAGACAGTGTTTAGTTACAATTTTAAAATATTAAGTAATACAACTGTAAGCATATTAAATGCAAGGTTTCCCGCAGAAAACTGGCAACGACTGGTGAGGGTGTGTGCGTTAAGGGACTGTAATATTTTGATGACCGGCATGGTTATATTGAGCAAAATATTAAACAACAACAAATAGCCAAAATAATTTGTTACTCATACACCCTTAGTCATTTTCCTTTTCCTCTTCACTTATTTGAACAAGATTTTACGACATTCCAGATGCCTACCTCTCCCAAAGTGATGTAGTGTTCAATCTTCTCTCTGAAGATGGATGGCAAAACAGTCCAGCCCTTAAGTCGATTCCTGAAATGCAAAAAAAAAAAAAGACAAAAGATCACAGATTACAGAGTGTAACTACAGATCTACTTTCACATTCATTAGCAAAATGACTGTGACTACCTGGTAGGTCTTCAGCCAAGGCATCCTTTCTTGCATCATTGTACTGTTTTGCCGGCACAGACTTTCCCTGTGCAAGCTTAAGCACATTTGGCAACACACTGACAAATCCTTCTTTGAAACGATGACAGAAGGCAAATGTTGAAGGGTGAAGTCTGTCAACCTCTTCAATACACTGTAGAATACACAAACACATTATCAGTTATTATTGTTAAAGGCAACGATAGGTCTTACATTAAAGCGGTCACATTTTCACACAATGTCCAAAATTACATAGACAAGCTCGCATTAGGGATGGAACAACTATCACTTATCTCTATGGTGGCTGTGGAAGAGTGGTTAGGACAGTTGTTCCTCTAATGCAAGAGTTGGAGGTTTGATTCCCCATTATTCTGACATGTCGAGGTGTCCCTGTGCAAGACACTGAACGCTTTTTGCCTCTGATGTGTGTCCCATCAGTGTATGAATGTGATTTAAAGCACTGATTAGTCTCTATAGATTTATTTACTTGAATTAGCTTTGTAGAGAGTAGTAAATGTATGTGTGAATGAGTAAATGAGGGCACAGATAGTATAAAGTGCTTTCAGTATTTTGGCTGTTTAGAATGGTGCTATATAAGTACAGTTCATTTACCATTTAGCTGTACTTACTATAGTAGGCATCTTTAAGAAAGGATATTTGTTGAGTACTTCCTCAATTGGCATCCCTTCCATGATTTCACGTCGTCTCCAGGAGAATGTTCGAGCCATGCGGTCTTTAACAGTGGTCATATCTGGATGCATCTTCTGATATTCAGTCTGGAGCACATTCACATGGGCTTCAACAGATGCAGAATCTTCCCCAACACAAATTTCCTTTGGGATAAAGAGACAGTGGCTGGTAATAACTTAATGTATAACATTTGAAACTTTTCAAGACTCGTTTATTTTTTTTAATCAAAACATGAAAAATAAATAATACATGGAAATAAACTTACAAATGATTGACTCGATTTGCGAGACACATTTGAAGATGTGTTGGTAGACTTGGACTGCTTTGTATGGCCGAACTTCTCCTTCAACTTTCTGACTTCAGTGTCACTAACAAGTGGTGCACGTTCTGCTTTAAATTTTCTCTTCAATGACATGTGCCAGGTGTGCTAGGAATTTTTTTTAGAAAACATTTAATATACAGTAATTTAAGTAACAAATAAAGATATATGCATGCATGTTAATACAAATATGTATCATAGTGAAAAGCTTGAATAGTCAACTGGACTGGGTTGATAGAGGTTTTGCTTCTAATCACAGGAGCATCAGTACACTAGTTCAGTCTTCAAAAAGAAGGTCTAACATTAACACCAGCTGGATTATAAGTGAGCCACGCTCCTCCTGATTGCAAAAAAGTACCAATTAATTTAAAAAAGGAGAACTTTACTTCATGTTTTATAGTTTGATTGGCCTTCATATTTATTTGTCCATCTTTGTTCCAATAATTATGTATTTTAGCACATAATTTACAATTTAGTTTTTAAACATATATTTTTGGTTTTTCCCTTTACTTGTAGATGCATTTGTATCTCTTTTTAAATTGGTGCATTAAGTGTATTTATTTATTGGTCCATGTCAGTTTCAGTTCTCCATAATTAACCCTGTTCAGCTGAATACCACCTGGATGATGGAGAGCCTTTACAGACATATATACATAAATGCAGGCCAACAATTAGAAAGACTTACATAGCCATTCCCCTCCATGTCTCTCAGGAAAGGGTATTTCATGACCAGAGCCTTGGCAACTTGAGTGTACTCCACATTGGTTGGATATCTATCTCAAATACAGAAATATGTTATTTTTGTTTTCTTTAAACACAAATATAAGACAACAATAGTATACAGAAATGTTATTTACAGGTTGTATTCTGCCATCATTTCAGACAGTACTCTGACTATTTTATTGCGGAGTTTGGGGACTCTGTGACATGGTTCTTTTGCATCCAGTTTCATCTGGACATCTTTGGGAAATGCTGGAATGATGGTCACAACAGGTAGTCTCCTGTGAGCCACTTCGCCACTGAAAGGAAAAATGAAAGTCATCCTTTCCCTAATTTTGGCTATAAAACAGATCACTGAATCAAATCTTTAAAAAAAAAAAAGAAAAATGTTGTATTACTCTTTTAAATTATGCTGTATATATTGTTACTTTCAGTTCTATTTACAAACAATTTAATAATTAATCATGTATAATGAATACATTTATTGACCCATTCACTATTCTGCTTAAAAGCTGTCCATTAAATTTTACCAGAAAACAAAGTTAAGAATAAAGAAATTAAAATAATCCCAGCCAATGTCCAGTTAAATGAAATGAAAAGAAGAACTGCAATATGCAAATGAGTGGGTAACCCCACAATAAAGCAAATGTGTACAATAACTCCAGGGAACTCCCCTTTACTCCCTTAATTACAGAAATACATCTCAGTATTATCTATTGAATCTACGTTATATACAAACAGAATTTAAAAAAATCAAGGTGTATTTTTTACATTAGGCATTGGACAAGATATCTGAACACATTCATTCACAGCCAGTTTTGAGATGATACACTTGCCTTGCATCAGTAGATGGCATATGCTGGATCTCTATTGTAGATGTAGATGGACAAACCTCCACTGGTACTGGCTCCAAGGTAATGGTAGTCTCACCTTCCTTGTACTGGCGCACGAATTGTTGAAACTGGACTTGCTTTTTAAATGAACCATCAAATAGGTATCCAACCATGGCTTCTGTTAGTCCATAATCCACAGTTTCTCCGTCGACTTCATTTTCTACAAAGAAGCACAAACAAACAAACATTGTCAACTTGCTGTGCAATTTCTCAAATGACTGCTTGTCATTGTACCTTAAAAAGCTAGGTTTATGAGCTGTAAAGTGTCCGTAAAGTTGTGTTCCGCTGTGCTAAGCTAACGATACATTACGTGTCAATCACGTCTGTTTATGAGCGGTGATTGGATGAAACAAGAAGCTGGATGAAACGATAGCTGTGATTTGTCAGTTACACACTCGTATCTGTAAAGGCGAGCGCTGATTCGCCGAAAGTGGTGTTTAATATGCGTCATCGCCACGCGACGCGTCAGCTTTGTCCTGATCAAGATGGCGGCGACAGGACCAAGCCAGTACGAAGAACTTCACAAAGAAACACGGTAAAAACAATTATTTCTTTGCGAGAAAAAATATATTTCTAAGCTGACTTTATAGAAGACGTGTTCCTGAGTTTAACGAAATGTTCAAATCAGCTGGATTTAAAAAAAAAAGTTCGCCGATTTTTATGCAGGCGCCAGGCGGGTCAGACCGGACGCTTTCTTTCTTTAAATTTAGCTAAATAAACGCTTAAAAATATATTTCTTAGCTGACTTATGGGTAATAGTAGACGTACTCCTGAGTTTAACGAAATGTTCAAATCAGCTGGATTTTTAAAAAAAAGTTGCCGATTTTTATGCAGGCGCCAGGCGGGTCAAACCGGACGCTTTCTTTCTTTAAATTTAGCTAAATAAACGCTTAAAAAATATATTTCTTACCTCACTATAGCAGACGGGCTCCTGAGCTGAACCAAATGTGAAATCAGCTGGATTTAAAAATCCGCGGTGTGGTTTATGAGTGGTATCTTGCAAACAAAAACAGCTACCGGTACATCCATAGCAGGGAGCGGGCAGCGACAGAGTAATCAGTCCGACCAAAGGAGGCCTTTTTCGAACACATGCAACTAGTTTCTACTTGCATGATGCAAGTAGAAACTTCTGGAAGTTGCCCCTCTTCCTCTTCGCTCTCTGAGTCCTCTGCTGGCTGCTGCCTACAGCGCCTGTATAGCGGCCGAAACTGGTACTGAACCATTTTTGCCAAAAATTAAAAACGAAGAATCAGAGCAAAAAATGGGTCTAAAAATATGGGAAAAAATCCATAAATAATACTCTTCGGTGTTTAATACGCTGGACATTCAAATGAGCAAAAATACTGCGTATAATACAGCGGTTTGTACGGTAGTTTCTCAGGAATCTGTTTTTTTCTTTCCCCATGTCCCTTTAGCCTAGGAGCTTTGTAGATTATTTCTTTGCTGAGAAAAAATATATTTCTTAGCTGACTTTATAGCACAAGGTTTTTCTGAGCTTAACAGTTTCACAAAATGGTCAAATCTGCTGGATTTAAAAAAAGTTCGCCATTTGCACGTTAGCGCATTAGCATTAGCTTCCTAGCTTTGCTAAGACATAAGTGCTTTTGAAATTGTGGTTAATCTTAAACTAATAGACTGTGTTAGATTATGGACATATCAAATAGGTCATTACTTACCCTTGAATCTTCTTGCCTCTTCTTCATTAATTTTGATTCCAGCTTCAGTTATTTTTTGAACCAGTTCTTCGGTGGACAGGCTGCGTAAAACCGGGCAGTCCGCCATTTTACATTTCTGGCGCCTTTTCTGTCTAGGAGGAAATACCCCTCCCAACACTGACTCCTACTGGTACAATTTTGTACCATTTGCTCTGATCAGTGATTTTGTACCTCTGAAGGTCCACAGTAAATCACCCCAAGGGTCCATCTCTGTACTACAAGGTACTTTCCCGATAAAAGTACCTTTTAGGTACAAAAGTTGACCTTTATTTTTTTGTGTGTAGGGGGTGGGGAAGGGGGTAGGCCGGACAAACTGAGGACCAGCTCAGTCTAGATGGTTCAGGCAGCTCCTCATCAGCAGAACTGGGAACATCTGAGGATGATGGGCTCCACCCTGTCACTCAAGAAGAAATGTCAGTGATGTATGGTGGGGAAGGGGGGCGGGGACAGAATCCCCAGATAATTCTTGTTATCTTTTTCTTTTCCGTCAGCCTTGATGTGATTTCTGATTATTTTAATGTGATGTGTCTGTAGCTGAGTTGCAGCACTTTTTAAGAGAAGCCATTTTTTTCACTGTTTCAGAAATAGGACCTTCTATGCACGTCATACAATTTATTCTATCTTTTTCCCTCAAATTAAATATTGCATTGATGGATTTGATCTAAAATTCTTGACACATTACTTTGCCTGATAACTGTTTTGCCAAAAGAAATAAAAGCCAACGTCCATCTCCAGAGTTTTTCTGTTTAAAGACCAATCCCAGGAGACATAAAACTTCAGCATGATGGAAACCAAAAACACTTAATGTTTTGTTCTCTTTGTCAAAGATTACAAAGGGGCGAGTTTCAATGTTTTTCTTAATTACCCTACACAACCAAGTTGAATTATTTTAACCTGGCTGTTCTTGCAAATTATATTATTCTTCTCATTCACTAAAGAATTCACTCCCCTTACCAAGTTTTTGCTGTTGAGTCTGAGGTCGTTCGTTACAACAGCCTTTTCATCAACCATAGGACCACTTCTCCTCAGCTGAAAACAGAACAGAAATTGCCAAAGAGTTTAAATTAACAGGGCTGTAATAATGAATGAGAACCATAATGAGATGCTACAAATTGCCTTTCAATGTGCTCTCCCCTTTTGGTTCATTAGCTGCAGTCATACATGACGCTGCAGATAGGAAATTGCATGAAACGATCAAGCACGTTTTAGGGCTCATTTGCACGGCATTTGAAGAATGTGGAGCCGAGATCTTGCAAGTCTAGTGCTTAACGTCTGGCTTTGTTTTATTCTTTGGGAAAATTGATTACTCTGAAACTATTCCATTAATTGGGCAATAAATATCTGAAGTGTTCATTAGTCTCAGAGTCTGGTATATATTGTATTAAATGCATGCACGTTATCGTTAAAACAATAACTGCTGTTTTAGCATTTGAACTAAAAATTGGGACACTGTCTAATCCAGCCAGACTATGGTAAAATGTTCAGGCCAAACTCCAATGAGCCTGATCCTGCTACCTTTCTTTAGACTGGGCTGGGTATCAAAGGTGACCCCCAAGTCCTAAGTCACATTAAATTGCCACTATGACTCAACCAGCTGGACAGTCACAGTCTGCTTGCCTGCTTGCCTTCCAGGTCCAACCTAAAGGCCCTGCAGAACAACCAAAGCTTTGACATTTTGAGAGATAGCAGCCGTACAGCAGTTTGGGGTTTTACACCAACTGTCTTTCTTGGCTCCGAGTAGTGGAGTCTGTAATATTCAGCACATTTCCTACACAGCTAATATCTTCTGGACGCCGTCTGAGCCAGTAAAAATACTCTCGTTTCCAGGGTTCAGAGCTGGTTGGTGTCCAAGTGACAAATCATGGAAAGATAGGCAAGAGGGAGAAGGAAAATTATTTTTATCACAGGCTGATTGTTTTTGAATGCAACAAAGGAAAACAGTAGTGTAAAATATTTAGTGTGCTAAATACTAAGAATGGGAAGGCAAAAGTCAAATTTGTTGTTTAAAACATGCAAAGAAAATGACGACGGTGGGCCTGTGCTATGAAGATCGCTGGTTCACCTCCCGGTACGACAACATCAAAATCTGGGTGGGAAAGGTGAAGCACCCACATCTCCCTCCACCCTCATTTGCCCCACTCTGGACCCTTGAGCAAGGCCCTTAACCCCCTCCATCCATTCCCCCAGATGCCCTCGAAAGCAGCTCTATGCTCTACTACACAGAGGGCTGTGGTAGCTCGGTGGTCTGTGGTTGCGTCAAGAAGGACATCCAGCGTAAAAATAACTGACAAGTCTTCGTGTGACTCGCTGTGACGACCCCTGAAGAAGGGAGCAGCTGAAAGAAAAAATAAATAAGTAAATACTCCAGCTTTTCATACAGCAAGGTCTCAATTACCATCAACTACCATCCGTCCTCATGAGTGTCTAAATTGTGCAGACTCGCTTTTCCTGCCCAGGTCACAAAGAGCTGGTGTCCATCTGCAGCAGCACTGTGTGAGAGGCGAGGTATTCCCTGGACAGGTTGCAAGTCCATCACAAGGCCACGTAGAAGCAAACTATTCACACTCTCACTCACACCGAGACAATTTAGGGTTACCAGTGAATCTCACATGCATGTTTTAGTCTGTGGGAGGAAACCAGAGTACCCGAAGTAAACCCACGTCTACACGGAGGGAACACGCAAACTCCACAGAGAAAGACCGGGAGGCAAACCTGTGGCCTTCTCGCTGTTAGGCAACGGCTCTAACAGCTGCACTGCTGTGCAGCCTATCAGCGCCTTTCCAAATACTGTACAATGTTGTAAATAAATAGATGCCCATGAATAGTTAATCCTGTACTCTGATGTGCACACATATAATCAAAATGTATCAGCAGTACAGTGTCAATACACCTTACTGTCTGATGTTACTGTTTTTCACTGAACCGACGTGAACTCATCTCAGCCTGTTTCCCAGCTAACAGCTAATCTTGGCCGACAGTCAAACTGCTGTGGTTTGCATTTTTGTGGAAGATTTTGGACATGATAGTGGACAGTTTAAGTTGTACCAGCATTTGCAGTGTTTTTCAGTAAACCTACTTGAAAAAAAACAACACTTTGGCTAAATCTGTGCAGTTGTTTTTGGACACACATGATCATCCCACATGAAAAAGAAAAACAGTCATGATTATCACAACATCTGCCAGTCGCAAAGCAATGATCAATTATCAGCCAATTAATTAAAGCCATTTCTTGGTGGTGTTCCCATTACATGTCTTGTGATGTTTTGACGTTGGCTTACTTTTTGATGAAAACCAATCTCTCGCCTACCTCGGGTCAAGATGGATGTGTTGAGAGCCACAGCACAGACCATATTCCCCTTGTTTACTGAGAAACCTGGCCCTTCTGGGCACTGCTCCCTTCTTACTGGTTTTCTTTCCTCTCATCTAGCCACACTACTTCCCCTCCCAGGGACTATTTCATCGCGAGCAACTGGAAATCCCCCTGTCTGTTGAAAGGCATCCTTCAGTGGCACTCAGCAGCCATTTCAGACAGGCATACAATTCGGCCCTGACAGAATACGACAAGAATCTCGATCTTTCAGGCACTGTGAAATGACTTCTGACTGGTTTAGGAAGGAAATACTTTGACAGGAAAAATGTTTATGCCTTGAGGAATCAACATGTACCTGTAGAGTTGTGGATTAGGGACAATATTGCAGTAGTTGTGCTGTCAATCTAAACATCATCTTGTTTCCCACCCTTTAGGGGTCAAACAGCTCATTTATTTTGTCTAAATATGTACATGTATTGTGTTTAGTTAAGCAACTATTTTCTTTGAGTAGAATTAACAGTATTTTTTTTGCTGCAGTGAATAAGCCAAACAGCAGTCAAGTCTGCATTAAAGTCCATGTGAAATTTGACATATGGATGTAAATATATGGCTATATTATACTGTTATTAAAATCCAGAGTGCCTCCATTTTACAAGATTCAGTTATATGACTCTAGAAGCTTGTCTCTATCCTCTAGATTCACATTTACGATTCTAGCTGTCGTGCCCTGGAGGTATGTTTTGTCTCAGAATCTATCCCCATTTCACTTTTTAACACTCCATGTCAGAAAGGGGATATGCCATTTCCCTCTGTAAATCCGATTGGAAAGTTAGCTCTCCCTAGAAACACATGTTTTACCTTTGCAGACCTGATGAAGGTTAGAGCTTCTCAGTCATCGTCGTAATATTGTGCTCTGGCATTCAGGCATGCACAAATGTAATTTCACATGCACAGTCCCTCACAGACAGACATGCACATCCACATTTACACCCTCTCAGACGGCTTATAACAAACAGCCGCCTGCTTGGCAAGAGTGATATCATGTGACAGTGGTACATGCCTCAGATGGCGCCCCATAGTGAAACTGTGAAATGTTATTATTTAGTTCCTCGCCAGTGGTCTGTGACGATTTGAAGGACGGCAGGGCGCACAGAGGAGGGGCCTTGAGTTAAATACACAGTGATGAACACTGCATAGTTCCAGCCATGCAAAGACTTCAAGCCACTGGTAATTCAACTGGTGTGTTGTCATGTGAATGCGTGTTTTACTTCTCTATGTAAAATTACATGCATCCGCATTTAGTGAGTTTATTTTAATAAGAATGTGATAAAAAATAATATATATTTTTAATTTCTAAGCAGTTTCTTTGGCAATAGCTCGACTGCTTTTCTTATGAGCCACATGTGTTTCTTTTAGGTAAAAATACGTCCTAACCTGTATCTCAGTTTGAAAGTTCAGTTTGAGGACAGACTTCAGACAGAAAATATCTGCGGAGGAGCAGGCTCACACAATTACTTTAACCATTAGGGTTGATATAGGTTTACACTAGACCAGTGATTAAATTAATGCTTAGGAACGACAAATGTCCTAACAGCCAATTACACCAACCCTGAACTAGTGGAGCACATTATCTAATGAGCTCATCGCCACAAATTACACAACAAAGGCACGTTTGAAAGGAAGGTGTGTCCCATAACCCCCTTCATTGGTTCAGTTTTGCCTCTTTTCCACCGCTCGGCTCGGCTCGGGTTGGATCGGCTCAGGTCGGCTCAGTTCGGGTCGGGTCACATCTATGTTCTGTTTCCACAGCTTTTTTGTACCCCTTCTGTGGGCGGGGTCCAGAATCCTACTCGTCCAGAAACTGTTTTTTTTTTTTAAACAACACAGTGTGATCACAACATGTTCATATACTAAATGTATCCTGTTGGAGTTATTTGAAATAAAATTCAATGTTTTATAGACATAACTGTGTCAAGCTACCACCATTAATTTTCTCCCTTCTACTTTGTATCACATATTATCAATTCTATCAAAAACCACATAGCTGATATTTTTCAAAAAAATCTAGTGTGATCACAACATGTTCATATACGAAATGTATCCTGTTGGAGTTATTTGAAATAAAATTCAATGTTTTATAGACATAACTGTGTCAAGCTACCACCATTAATTTTCTCCCTTCTACTTTGTATCACATATTATCAATTCTATCAAAAACCACATAGCTGATATTTTTCAAAAAAATCTAGTGTGATCACAACATGTTCATATACGAAATGTATCCTGTTGGAGTTATTTGAAATAAAATTCAATGTTTTATAGACATAACTGTGTCAAGCTACCACCATTAATTTTCTCCCTTCTACTTTGTATCACATATTATCAATTCTATCAAAAACCACATAGCTGATATTTTTCAAAAAAATCTAGTGTGATCACAACATGTTCATATACGAAATGTATCCTGTTGGAGTTATTTGAAATAAAATTCAATGTTTTATAGACATAACTGTGTCAAGCTACCACCATTAATTTTCTCCCTTCTACTTTGTATCACATATTATCAATTCTATCAAAAACCACATAGCTGATATTTTTCAAAAAAATCTAGTGTGATCACAACATGTTCATATACGAAATGTATCCTGTTGGAGTTATTTGAAATAAAATTCAATGTTTTATAGACATAACTGTGTCAAGCTACCACCATTAATTTTCTCCCTTCTACTTTGTATCACATATTATCAATTCTATCAAAAACCACATAGCTGATATTTTTCAAAAAAATCTAGTGTGATCACAACATGTTCATATACGAAATGTATCCTGTTGGAGTTATTTGAAATAAAATTCGAATTTTTATAATTTATTTTCGTTGTGCAAACACAGGTTTTGGAAAAAGTCAAAGCGAAACTACTTTAAATGCAGCATATTTGACCACTACGTGACAATATTAAAGCGTGGTTAAGCTCAGGAACCCTCGTACTATAAAGTCAGATATGAAATATATTTTATATCTGTTCATTGAGCTACATTTAAAGACATAAAGCCGCCCGCGCGCCGCGTGTTGCTCGTGGCGAAACTACTTTTTAAAATCGTGCAGTTTTGAGCAGTACGTGATTTTATTAAGGACACGTTCAGCTGAAGACCCATCTTTGCTATAAATTTAAAAAATAATAATTGTTTTTACCGTGTTTATCATGTAAGTCCTGCAGTGATCGCGTCCCTCTCTTCCGTGAAAACAGCTCGTGTCTCCTCCTCCCTCCTTCCGGAGCGGGTCAGCTCGCCTCAGT
>JBBPBX010024820.1:15055-25161 GCA_038048925.1 Garcialebias charrua | reverse complement strand
GATGACAACACACAGCACCTATTTTGTTTTGGCTGTTTGTCTAGACATATTCAAGGTAAAAATACCCAATGCACTATACCGTATCTTCCTAAATGACAAGCTCTTATTTATGGCCTTAATTTGAAGAAATTCACTCTCAAACTGAATAAGTTATTTTGGGAATAGTACATTTGAAGTAATTCAAACATGATGAATTGTCAGTATTTGACTCATTATATACTTTGTATGGAAATAATATTCAAAAATATAAGTCTGAATTCAGTTATTCACAAAAATAAAAAGCTAATCATATCACCTTTCATGAGGTTTTATTTCACTTAGGTTAATCAGAGACTTAGTAATAAAAGTTTAAATGAACAGGGACTATTCTGTTGAGGTTTTCAGACAACTGCCTTCAGTTGTCATTTTCAAACATTTCTAAACTTTTGGAATAAATTATATTGGTGTACAAAATAGTTATTGTATGAAATGATTAAAAAAATTACTGCACAGTCCAAATATTTTTACACATAAATTGAGTTTTTCAACTTGACACCACAAAAAAAAAAGCAATTCTATCACACAATGGCATATCCACAATGTGAGTCTTCTGATGTATTTCACACAATGTCTCATGATGAATGGAGTTCATTTCTGTCTAATCAGTTACAGATCTAGCAAGGGAATAATGATAATAAAAAATAAATGCCCAAATCAGTCAGAGAAACCACATCAGTTAACAATGGTTTCTCCAGCCTTCATATGCGAGACAAACGTATGGTACCTCATTTGGTTTGCAGAGCAAATTTGTCTGTTGCATAAGCAAAAGAAGAATTGTGCATGATCAACTTGAAGATTTGAAGAAATTATGTCAAATAAAGATGTATGAGGCAAGGGAGAAACTGAATTGAAAATAAGAAAAATCTATGATCATTTGTGCAGCTGCAATGATGATGACTTCTGTCATTTGATTAATTTAGACCTTTAGAAACCAGAATGGGGGAAAAAAAAAAAGATTTCCTTTAAATATTTGCTGGAGGACAAAATTGTTGCACTAATGTATGTGTGCTGTCTCTTACTCTGCAGCAGAGTTATGAATATACACCAGAAAGCAGACGGGTCACAATGACCATCATATTTCAAACTGTGTGTACGGAAAATCTATTATATGTGGTATTTGTCTGTATACTTTTTTTTATTAAATAATTGGTAATAAATGTTAAAAAGAGGGGAGATTTTTACAGGGCATAATGTATACTGTACTTCTACTTGTACAAATGGAAAAGAGAAAGAAAAAAAAACAGGATAAATAAATGAGGTCCACCATAAGGAGGACATCTACCAACATAAAAAACCTACCAAAATAAGGCCATTTTCTTCTACTTGGTAATGCTCTAATGTTATGGTAATGTATTCAGAACATTGATGTGATTACGAAGTCCCACCTTGTCTGTCCAGACCCTATAAAAAGCTGGGTTTTATGGCCGCAGTAGTGATGTGTGTCTGTCTCGCCTTGAGCACACCAGCAGGTGAATGTCCTAGAAAAGCCAGAAAACACATTTTTGCTCTGAACTAGGGATTCAGTGGCCTCGTTCTGAGAGGGGGAAGAGAAGACCTGTGGTTTGTTTCGTGTCAGTGGGATTTCTCAAATACTGTAACTCCATTTTGGTTAAACGACAAAGGATTGACTAAAGCTAGGAGAGAAACCCAATGTACCATATTGACCAGTCTAAGTAAAAATGTACTGTAAGTTCCCTTTTCCGTTGTCACTTTAAAACTTTAAAATGTACCTTTTGTATATAAGAAATACACTTGGTGAAAAGAAAAATAGAACATGAAAATGCTGGCAATTAATTCACCACAAAGGCATTGCTGTGTGACCTTGAGATGAGCTGCTGGCACTGTGAATACCAAGGCCACGGGAGAATGACAGGAAGCTCATAACAATTAAAAGAAATAAAAGCATAAAATGTCTAGAGGAGACAGAGCAAGTTCGAGTTCAAGTTCAAACGTGAGCGCGTGCATGTGTGTTTGCATGCGTTTAGAATGAGGGTGAGCAGAGAGTTGAGGGGCAAGAGTATGCCTCGTGAAAACAAAATACTCTACACACCTCAATTAGTGGTACTTAGCAGAGCCCTGAGAGAAGCAGCCTAAAAGCAGTTGAAGTAGCTCATGCACAAAAAGCCAGAAGAAAATCAAAGAGATTATTTTTTTTTTTTAGAAAAGGGAGCCACTGTATGCTTTTATGGCTAAGCATGAGTTTGGGAGGGTTGTGCAGTTTTTGGCGAACAGCTTGATACCGGCTTGGAAAGCTTTTACAATGACATGGAAAGCAAGTTGTGTAATTTGAGCGTCTTCTAATAGGACACACATTATACTACCATGGTAACTGGGACTCCAAATATAAAAATTACAAAACAATATGAGGAGTTTCATTGAGATCCGTTGAAAAAAAAGGGGGAGAAATGCCATCATCCGAAGTAAAAGACTAGTTTGTGGTAGACCGTGGGAGAGACTTCTTCCCCAAAGGAGCTTATTATCCACATATAGACACATCACTTTCCCTCTGAATGACATTGAGGATTGGAGTACGCTAAAGCAGATCTTAGTCAAACACACACAATGACCAATATAAAATCTAGATGTAAAGAATCCATATCACAAAGATGTCCGCTGAGGCCAACCACCCTGCTAATCAAAGGTAATGAGGTGTTGGTGGTGCACTTCTGTGAAAGGGGTGTGCATATTTCAGCTCATTCTGACACACGTTCACAGCCTCTTTTCCTCATCTGTTTGAGTCATTCTTGTTTCCCGACTTTTAGCGTTCCTTGGCAAGAGGGGGAGGATTTAACATGTTTGTATTCTTTTACTTTTAAAGATTTAGCGTCTGGCTTTAAATGGACCAAGAGCTTATTTTGGAATGCTGGAAGCAAATTTTTATTGCTTGTGCAGGAACAGGCATTTAGCCGAATGACCATAAATACAACTGGAAGTGCTTATAGGGTCAATAACTCCTTCACTAGCCACAGGGTAGTTTTTTGGCCGAAGAAAAGAACTGTACGTCAAGTTAAAAGAATTAGGCTGAGTTAACTGCAAAATGTCACTATAATTAAGAAAAGTGTATTTATCAATGATTAATTATGATTATTTTATTACAGAGATGCCCAAAAATGCTATTGTTTATTTATCAGACTGACCAGCAAATATCTCTGTAATTTAGAGATGTACTTTGAGTACCAACACTTTTCTAAATGTTAGGCTATACTTGAAATTATTTTAGATCTGGTTTATTATTAGACCATTCACATTATAGAACTTTAAAACAGATCATATAAGGTATGAAAATGTTTGCTTGGGAAGCAAAGACATGAGAAGGTTATCAGTGGTTCTTCACAAAAATAAAGCACTGAAAACAAAAACTCCTCCTGTTCATAATGACATCTTTCAGGAGCTGGACATCCAGTTTGTCATCGAAATACCTCAGCCTTTATTTTGCTTTATTCCAGGTTGGACCCATGCACCCCATGCCAACAGCAACTCACTGAATGAGTGTAGCAAACTCATGAATGAGCAATGAAATTAAGCATGAATGCAATCTGAAAAGGTATTACTTTGTACTGTTTCTCTAGTTTTATTGCTTCATTTTCTGTCTATGGATGCCTCTGGCTTGTTCGGTTTAGTCGAGTCATCAGTTTCTATCAGGAAACTCCTCGTCCATGTGTAATGGCCATTATTTCAAGACCAAAGGGTTACATTGCTCTAAGTGGCCTCAATAGAAATAGATGAACTGAAAACACCATTATCTTGAGGAAGAGATTAACATCCTTGGAGACTGTCCGGCCTAAAATTCAGCATTATGAAAAAGCGTTTTAGACTTTATTTCTTCCTGGATGCATGTAAGGATACATATAAACTGATTATTTCTCTGTAATCCTTGCTGATTTAGGGCTCTTTTAAGACATGGCTGTATGTGATTATGCCCCACACAGTCAGCCCTGCCTGGCCCAGCCCAGAACATGTGTTTAAACACTTCATCAAGTTTCCATACCTGCTCTGGCTTCCTAGATGAACTGTGATTCAGTTTTTATGTCCCTAATAAAGAAGAAGAAGAAAAAAAATCACAGTAGCCCATTTATTTCAAAAGTTGGTGACTGTGACATGTGGTACTGCACTGGAGGGAGGTCTGAGGATGGTGTTTTATTTCTCTTTTTTGTCTCTGATAATACTTTTTAGCCCTCCCAGGTGATCTGAAACACAGTTTTATTTTTGTTCTTTCCCACCAAGGGAAAAACTACATCCTATCAAAGGCGACCACACACACACACCACCATGCTGTTTTTATTGTTTTGTGTGCCCACTAGCTCTACCAGTTTTTGTCAAAATGACAATTCTACCTATGCAACCCATGGGATTGTCAAACTGACAAATTGAATTAGCATTTTTAAAGCCATTGGTATGTATATGAGGCCATTCCAATCTGTTGGCGGGGAGGAGGCCTTGGGGCATATTTATATAGTCAGGTAAATCCAGTGGTGGAGAAAATACTCAAACACTGTACTTAAGTAAAAGTGCAAATAAACAGACAAAAATATACTCTAGTAAAAGTAGAAGTACCATATTAATATTTTTACTTAAGTAAAAGTAAATAAGTACTTGCTTTTAAAAATACTTAAAGTATTAAAGTAAAAGTAATTGCTGAATGTATTACCTAATGCAATGGCCTACAATACCATAAAGTGTGTGATATATATATATATATATATATATATATATATATATATATATATATATATATATATATATATATATATATATATATATATATATATATATATATATATGTATATATATATATATATATATATGTATATATATATATATGTATATATATATATATATATATATATATGTATATATGTATATATGTATATATATATTTATAAGTATATATATATATTATATATATACAGGTAGTCCCCGACTTACGAGCGAGTTCCGTTACAACGAGGCGCTCGTAACATGGAAATCTCGTAATTTGGAACGGCCGCCACGTGTCTCGTAAGTCCGGAATTTCGCTCGTAAGTTGGAACGGTTTTGCTAGCGCGACTACAAACACTCGTTTTTCATCGAAAAACCGCTTATGAGTGCATAAAAATGATCGGAAACGTGTGTCCACATGTTTAGCTAACGGACTGTGGTGAAAAAACACAGAAAAACTCAGTATTTTTTGCGTTTTTTCCAAAAATTTGCCAGCTCGTAAGTCCGGATGCTCGTAGGTCAGAGCGCTCGTAAGTCGGGGACTACCTGTATATATATATATATATATATATATATATATATATATATATATATATATATATATATATATATATATATATATATATATATATATATATATATATATATATATATATATATATATATATATATAAATAGCTTGGTCCGCATTGCCGGCAGTAAGTCAGGCTCGTTTCCGGTAAAAGTTGGACTCCGCCAAGGTTGCCCTTTGTCACCGATTCTGTTCATAACTTTTATGGACAGAATTTCTAGGCGCAGCCAAGGTGTTGAGAGGATTTGTTTTGGTGACCTTAGAATCGCTTCTCTGTTTTTTGCAGATGATGTGGTCCTACTGGCTTCATCAGTTCGTGATTTACAATTTTCACTGGAGCGGTTTGCAGCCGAGTGTGATACGGCCGGGATGAGGATCAGTTCCTCCAAATCCGAGGCCATGGTCTTGAGCCGGAAAAGGGTAGCATGCCCTCTCCGGGTCGGGGAGGAGGTCCTGCCCCAAGTGGAGGAGTTTACGTATCTCGGGATCTTGTTCACGAATGAGGGAAAACTGGAGCGTGAGATCGATAGGCGGATAGGTGCAGTGTCCGTAGTGAAGCGGGCGCTGTACCGGTCTGTCGTGGTGAAGAGAGAGCTGAGTCAAAAGGCAAAGCTCTCAATTTACCGATCGATCTACGTTCCCACCCTCATCTATGGTCATGAGCTTTGGGTTATGACCGAAAGAACAAGATCTCGGATACAAGCGGCTGAAATGAGTTTTCTCCGCAGGGTGGTCTGGACTCTCCCTTAGAGATAGGGTGAGAAGCTCAGTCATCCGGGAGGGACTTGGAGTAGAGCCGCTGCTTCTCCACATCGAGAGGAGCCAGTTGAGGTGGCTCGGGCATCTGGTTAGGATGCCTCCTGGACGCCTCCCTGGTGAGGTGTTCCGGGCATGTCCCACCGGGAGGAGACCCAGAGGAAGACCCAGGACGCGCTGGAGGGACTATGTTTCTCGGCTGGCCTGGGAACGCCTTGGGATTCCCCTGGAGGAGCTGCACCAAGTGGCTGGGGAGAGGGAAGTCTGGGCCTCCCTACTTAGGCTGCTACCCCCGCGACCCGACCCCGGATAAGCGGAAGAAGATGGATGGATGGATGGATGGATGGATGGATGGATGTTTTTGCTACTTTTCTATTGTTTATTGTTTAATGTATGTGTTTCATTGGCCTCGAGGCTCAATAAGATTTACCTGACTAAATAAAGGTTGAATGAAAAAAAATAAAAAAATAAAATTCAGTGTAACATTATTTTTGATCAAAGCTTGTAAGAACCCCCCCCCCACCTACAGAGCAGTCTCTGGTGAAAACAACTCTCTCTCTCTGTAGAAGCAAGTTGGAAATGCTGTTGGAATGTGTGGTTAATTTGTGGGGGATGTATGTAAATGAATGTTCTTTGTGTGAGGGGGATCTTTTGTTTTGACCTACTGGAGAAGATTATGCTGGGAGAAGATTCTCAGGAGGGGATGTTTACCCAAAAACAAAGATATCCACCCCCAGGCTCATGACACCTAATGGAAGAATTGTCATTTTGACAAACTCATGGCAGTTCTAGTGTTTTTTTTTTCCCCTGGGTTTGCCAGTGTTAAACACTTCATCAAGTTTCCATACCTGCTCTGGCTTCCTAGATGAACTGTGATTCAGTTTTTATGTCCCTAATAAAGAAGAAGAAGAAAAAAAATCACAGTAGCCCATTTATTTCAAAAGTTGGTGACTGTGACATGTGGTACTGCACTGGAGGGAGGTCTGAGGATGGTGTTTTATTTCTCTTTTTTGTCTCTGATAATACTTTTTAGCCCTCCCAGGTGATCTGAAACACAGTTTTATTTTTGTTCTTTCCCACCAAGGGAAAAACTACATCCTATCAAAGGCGACCACACACACACACCACCATGCTGTTTTTATTGTTTTGTGTGCCTACACATTTTGCATTAGCATTATCAGGTTTATTGGATTGGTAATATGAACATGAGGTCAAAGCCAAAGCTATCTCATTAAAACAGTCTAGTGAGTCAGATCAATACCGTCGAGACAGAGGGATCACGGCAAAACCCCGTTTTAAACAGCTTCGCTGCAGTTTTAGGAGACAACATGTGAGGAGACGTTTTCCTTTCACATATGATTTACAATTGTCAGACATGAAATGATTTTAATCTCTTGAATAAATTTGACAGAAGGGATAAATTGCACATAAAATCTTAAGCCTCAGTGGATTACAAAGATTTGGATTGTCAGTATTAAAGAAATAAAAACATTTCCACACTATCATGCAATTTAATTGATGCTATATTTCTTTTGTAAATATGAGTGAGCTGCACAAGCCAGGAATGAAAAAAAGAAAAATCAATAAGATTATTATAATTCTGTGAATAAACATTTGGAAATGAATATAACTCACCCACAGTCAGGCATTGAAGCCAGATGATATCATTAAGAGCCTGTTGACGTCAAGCACCAGCCTCAGCAATAAAAAAAGCTAGATAAGAGACGTGAACTACTTCATCTGAATACCATTTATATTTTCTGGGAAAGTGCAACCTGTAATTCAGTCTTGCTCCTTTCTGCCCACATTCCAGGTTATAATTATTACCACAGCTGCAGTCATATGCAAGTACAATCTGCAGACTTATTTTATCACTGAAATGTTTGATGCCTATAGAAGCATTTAGCTAATTCTAGCACCGACACAAAACCAAGACATAATGTTCACTTTCACACTTAATTCACATTGCACTACTCCCATCCCTATACACAGCACATGAAATGCCTTTTACAGTTTCCCCAAAACAAATAGCTATATACGTTTATTTTATTGTACAGCACTTTGGTTGGCCTTGTTGCTGATTTCAATTGCTTTAGAAATAAAGTGGTATGGTAAGAATTGGCAATTGTTTTACGGCGTACGTCCTTCTTGACACAACCCTCGACCACTGAGCTGCCGCAGCCCACATGTGTGAAGCAGAGGGCTGCCATCTTGGACACCCAGGAAGCAGCTGAAGGGTTATGGGCATTGCTCAAGGGCCCACATTGGGGGCAAAAGAGAGTGGGGACAGATGTGTGAGCTTCACCTTTTCCACCCAAATTTTGATACAGTCATCCAGGGATTAGAATCTGGGACATGACGCCTCCCTATCACAGGCTTGCCTTCTCTAGATGTTAACCCCCCCAATAATGGTACTGTTGTTAAGCTCACAAAAACACCAGACCTAAGAGGAGGACAGTGAGTGAGTGTACAGCATTGGTGAGTGGTATATGTGGCTTACACTAAAACTCTGCCCTGAATAGAACTGTTTCTGGAAAAGGATGGAGAGAAAAGCAAAGCTAGGAAAAAAAATGCATCAAAATGTTAGAAACATCATATTCCTTTCACAAAACAACCTTTCCTCAATAAGACTGCTTAAGAATGTTACAGGAAACAAGACACAGAGTGTCTTTTATGATGCGCTGGAACAAGCCCAAGACAACAGATGCCCAACCTCACAATCAAAAAGATCAAAAGAATCAATTGTCACATTCTCACAGCCACAAACCTCAGGACTCTCCCACAGGTCCCATGTTCACTTGACTTCTTTGGTGACACTAGTGTGGTTTCCACATGAATAAAATTACTACTAATCTTTAAGAAAAATATAGTTTTCAGTTTTACATCCCAATCCTGAGGTGGAGTATTTTTCATACACATAAGAAGACTGAATGCAACAGAATTTTCCGGTGTCAAGTTACACATTTTCTGGGCATAGTTTCTGGGAATTTATCCTTGAAATATCTTGTCTCTGATCTTCAAATACTGTACTCCACCCAAAGATCCTGGCATGGGTTTGTGGTTTTAGGTTCATATCACTGCAGTTCACTGAGCTTTTATCTGGAATTAGTTCCTAAGCCTACCTAAGAGTTGCCCACCTGCCTTCCCAAAGCATATCACACTGTACACCTTTGCTCTCTCATCATCTATCTACCCACAAGCCCACAACCACCCAAACACAAACCTAAGACACACTGACAGTCCAGAAAATTCTCGTTCACAAGCATGCACACACTCTTCACTCAACTGCCACATTCCAGGTGGGTAACCTAATTTAATTTTGTGCATCCAGCAGCTTTGGGGTTCTTTTTTTTTGTCCTTGACCCTGGTGCTTCTGGTCATCACCCCCTTCTAGGAGGCCTGCCAGTGTGGCCTATTTATAACTGGACAGGAGAAGGGCAACAGCACATCAAGCACTAAACAAACAGACGCTAAACCTTAAATTGCAATGAATTCACACTTCAAGCAAAAATAACTTCATTGTTGATGGACTAATGGAGGGTGAGTTCTGAGAAATAAAATATGACTCTGGTTGAAAGGAGAGATTTGTAATAAAAGCATGCCAAAATATTTCACTTATCTGCTGGATTTAGTCAGATGAGTCATACCCATACATGTGCCTATAAAAAGTATTTTCATAATCAACAAATGTATCTAAAAAGTAACAGAAAAATAGAAAATGTCTTGTCTATGGAGTTTTACTCTGGTTAGGTTGCATGCCCAAAAGGCCTAAGGTATTTTATTTTATTTTTTGTTTGTGATCATACTCCATCAACATTGTGAAACACTGACATGGATAATCCTCCTTCTGTATCAGACAATAAGGTTATAGTCATGACAGGAACTGAAGTGCACACCATTAGCTCACAGAGTGTATGCAAAATCCCTGTCATATTGGCTGCCCACACACCAAGAGGGCCTACTGCACCTGTCAGATAACATCTGCTCATCTGTCTCTGTGCTCTCTTTCTCCTTCTTTCTGTGTGTGTGTGTGTGTGTGTGG
>JBBPBX010024819.1:0-39376 GCA_038048925.1 Garcialebias charrua | reverse complement strand
CTTTCTTGCAACATATGCACAGGTTTTAGAGGGTACTGCCACCTGCTGGTCAGTAAAAGAACAGCACTTTGCCATGCGCTGCCGTGCCACACTATAAACGCATGCACAGTGCGCGCGCAGCACGCGCGCTCCAGCTTGCGGACCAAAGCGCGACTATATCCGAGGCTTATGAAGTGCGTGATGACTGAACTGAACTCTGAACTTTTCCAGGACCTGTCCCACCTGGTCCAAGAAGAAGTTGTGAGTGAGTAATGAGGACAAAAACAGCCACACTGCTGCTACTGGACAAAAACTTGTTTAGATTGTTAACGGTCTGTTGCTGCTTAATGTTCTGGTTCTGACTGTTATTGTATTTATTAAGATTTTTATTATTGCTAATATAGTTTATTTATTGTAGAGTGCTGTTTATTTAAAATATCATCCAAATGGGTCACTTTTATTTATTACTACAATACAATACAAACATATTTTTGGCATATTTTCAAAATAAACATTTTGTAAGTCTTTATTTTGTCTTTTTTTTTGTACCGAAAATAAAGCGAACCGAGCCCTCCTTGTAGTTGAACCAAACCGAAATGTGATTTTAGCGTACCGTTACACCCCTAAGTAAAATATGTTTATGCAGTGCTGGTTGGTAATTTTGGACTGGACTGTCAGCCAGCCTAGTTCAAAATGGGAGCTCTCGGTTGTCTCATGGTTATATATCGTAGGTTTTTGAGTTATGCTAGTGAGTTTCATAATTTTTGTAAAAGTTTTTAAGCACAATAAATGTTTCAGCAAAGAAAACTGTACTGTGCCTGCTCTTGCAGCCTTGATTTCAGCAGCCTCCCAACATGTACAGGTATATGGGTTTTATGTGGCAACTAGTGTTGCTCAGCACCACATACAGTTTCAACATGGCAGGATTCCTAAAAACAAACATTCATTGCATTCAAATGTAAGATGATGGCAGTTTTATTTTTATGTTTTAAGAACTTAGCAGTCTTCCAAAATGCTTACACACAGGACTTCATAGCAGAGCTGATGCTACAAGTACAGTACCGGTAGATTGATTACAGTACTTGTTTTTAAAAGCAAAGCTGTTTCAAAAGCAAAAGTTTTTAAAAGCAAAGTTGATTATTAATTTTTATTTATTTGCATCCTTCAGGGATCAGAACTATGGACTGGTCCTGGTTTTCTTCAGATTTCATTAAATAGATTTTGGCTGTTATTTAAATGGAAGTTTATACGGATAGCCACAAGGCTGTTGCTTAATTGGGTAATCAGATATATTCAGATGTTTTGTCTAAGGATGGGTCCGATCCAGTATCGACCTCCGATACCAGCATAATTTACGTATCAGATTTTTCTTATCCAACCTACAGAGATTTATGATCCATGATGCATGTGTGTCTGATGAAACATCTCCTCATGTGATTCTCTGCCAGCTGCTCTGCACGTTGGCTTCAGCCTATGGAATAGATTTCCTAAATGGAGGCGTGTCTCATGAACCCAGAGTAACAAGACCCGCCTCACATTCAGGAAATCCAGTTCATAGTTTGCAGCCAGCTACAACGTGAAGACTGAGTGAGCAGCACTGTAGCTAACAGCTAGCCAACTTCTCATCGAAACATGTCCGCTCTGTTGAATTATTTTCACTAGAAACACCACAAAATAAGACCGCAACGTGCAATGACTGCAGAGCCATAGCACCACATTAAACTATGGTAAAGTTAGTTTTACATTGGACATTCGAGCATCCGTGGCTTTAGTGGTCTGCCCCTCTTGCTCCCAGTCCGCCCCGCTCAGTCTACCTGTCTCGGAGAAGGTGCAGGCTGAGCGCGGCTGACCAAAATCAGACTGTCTGCTTTGGATTGAACAAGAGTAGCGCCCCGCTGAAGCCACGGAGCTCAAATGTTTTATCGAGAAGTTGCTAAACTTCATCGTAATTAATGACCAACAGCTATCAGCTGTAGATAAAGGATTTTGCAGCTTGATACTTGCAGCCAAGATATAGTTTACCCTCCAGGAGATATTTATCAGTGCAACAGTAGACAATCATAAAAGAGCATATGAATTGAAAATTGCAAGAAAATTATATAAAAAAAAAGAAAAAGAAAAAGGCTACATCATAAAGTAATGTAAAATATTAAAAACAGGAACATGTCTGTGTTGGTTTATGCCACAAACTTGGCAGGCGTTTAAAGCCATTAATTTTTTTTACTTTTATTTAATTCATTAATTTAAAAGAAATTAAATAAACAAAACCATCAAAATGAAAAATAACATTGAATGAAAAGAGTGTAGAAAGAAAAAAAACAATTCTTATATCTGCCCCTTATTAAATAAAAAAACTTTTAAACAGTCACTTAAATTAATCACCTTACTATCTACTTTAAAGCTAGGATTTGGAGATCGAATCGGAAGTAAAATAAATAAATAGGTGGATCGGTGCATCCCTAGTTTTGTCAGCTCCTAAATTTTAGACATGGTGTAGTTTATAGTTTATGTAGTTTATCTCATGAAACCAGAGAGACAGCCAGTCTGCTACAGAGTGGGCAACAAGGATGTTCATAAAGTAAAAACACAGTAAATACATGACCGAAATGTTGCTTTGTGTAAATTATTTGAGCAGCCAGTTGTAAAGCGTGTTGGATTTGGACGTGTTGGTAGGCTGTTGGTGAAACTTTCATTGTATGCTATATTTAACTTGAAGGGATACACAGATTGGTGTCGCAGCAAGCAGTGTCATTGTTGTACTGCTGGAAATGGAACAATCCTTTTTTTACTGAGTGCAGCTCACTGGCTCTTGTATGCCTGTCTTAAATATGTGGAATGAATTTTTGACATTTATGGCTGAAAGCTTTGTTGAAATATATACTTAAAAAACAATTTTGTTGTTCGACGTAGCAGCTTTTCCATCTGTTGTTCCTCACTTTTCTTTCTCTAAGCATCTAGCTAATCGCCATAAGCTTTTATAGAAAATTGCAGTTCCTTTCTGTTAATGTATGTTATGCTACCATCCTCCCCCTCTTGCTCGTTGCAGTTTGCCTCAAAGCACCACAACAATCAAAAGTACAGTGTGTGCTCCAGATTTAGAGACGGATATTTAAACTTGACGCAGCGGCAGAATGCTTTGTTTTTTTTTCAGAATGTGAGGACAGAGCAGCTCTGTATCTCACAAGGACACAAGTGTGAGAGGATCAGTCTGCTACAGTTATCTGTGATGTAAAAGAAACATAGCTATAAATATAGGTATAGTTGGTATAGCTGACAGTAACGGTGTGGTTTCAACAACCTCATGTAACCTTATGCGATATCATAAAACACAATTGAAAATTTGTATAAATGTTCACTGTTGGAAAAGGTCTCTAAAGTTGAGTGTCCTATCAAACCCTCCCACCAACAAAAGAAAAGGATTGCTTCAAGTTAGCTCGAGTCAGGATGGGACAAAGATTGATTTGATCACAGAAAGGGCAACATATAAGAACGAAGAAGGAATGAACACAGGTATAATGGGTATAAAACAGTGTTACGGAGGACAGTCCTTTATAACATTTTCACAACAGTTTCACTTTACCTGAAAGCCAGCCTTTGTTCACACTAGCTATGTTTACATGGACATAAGTAATCGGATCAAACGGCCGAACGGATCAAAAGTGCGTCATGTAAACACCCCGGTCGGGTTATTTTTTGTGTATTCGGCGTGATCCGACCTAATTTGCGATCCGTTCGAAACGGGTGGTTTACGCCGATCCGTAGCCCGATGTGTGCGCATGTAAACACATGATCTGTTCCTTTTACCGGACTGTGGGAAACTGTCCTGACTGCGCATGTGCGCTGCGCGCACCCTCATCCCTCCCTCTCCCCCCTCGTGTTTACTTCTCCGCCTGGGCTGGCTAGTGGGTAGATGCTAACGCTAACATGGTGGGGAAGCAAAACTGGTCGGTGAGCGATGCAACATTTGTAATGGAAACGTTAAAATAGCTCAAAACTATCGAACGCCTTGACCGAACGTGTAGAACACGGAGTTATTTAAACAAGTACATGAAAAGCTGGAAGAAGCTGGAGATCGCTGGAAGAGCTTAAAGCTAAGTGCTACAAAGCTAAAAACAAAAACGGGACAAGTGTCTACGACCCCACCACTTTTTTATTTTACGTGTTGATGGATGAACTGATGAGAGATCTGCCACTTCCAACACAGCAGGCAGCGGTGTGGATCTTATGAGGAGGAGAGGAATCTGAGGAGAGGAAGCTAACCAGGAGCAAAGCATCCTTTCTGGTAAGTTAGACTCTTCAAAACACATTAACCCTCTGTACTGTATTACCTGGAGTAATTAGAAACAACAAATATGTAAAAATGTAATTATAATAAGAAATAAGAGTAGCTGTAGGGCTAGCATAGAACTACAGTATACTGTATTGTACATTAAAACTCCAACTAACCAGATAATTAACCTAACACATTTCAACATATCAGGGGTCCAGTTAGACTTTATTTTGTTTGTTTTTCAGATGATGAGTCCAGCTTTGAAGAGGCAGCTGGCAGCAGCACACAGCAGACAGTGGCAGGTGATGGTGGCAGGTGATGGTGGCAGGTGGCAGAAGATGCAAGAGTCCCACGTCTTAGGAATCCCAAGAAGTTCACACATGTGCTTTAGAACAACTCAAAACTGATTTGAAAATGTTTCAATTCTCCACAACCATGTTTCTTTGTGCACTGACAGATCTGTAAATGTATTTTTTACACAGACATTAGGATTGATAGTTTGTGGTACAATTAAGGTACATGTCCTAACTTAATACAGTCAGATGGTTTAATAAGGACTGAGTTTCTGCATGACTCACAGGATAAAAACACATTTGCTGTTCTATCAGGATACAGAAACATACATTTTGGAAGTAAAGTCGATTATTTTGTCACCAATTTTGTTGTCCGAAATCACATGCATACATTGAAATTGTGAAAGTATGCGATGAGTTGATAAAGAAGTTACTGATTTACAGGTTACTGTAGTTTTTAAATGACCAAAGAAATGTTTTGTTATCATTACAAGATGTGATCTGTGCACATCGTCTTGTTTTGTACAAACGTTTTGAATGTTTAATTTTTATGTTTTTCTGATACACCTCAAATTGCACTAAGAATGAAACATGTTTCAAACAAGCAATTTCAACTGTTTACAAGAATGTGTTAAACTGTTTGGTCATTAAAGAGCTCAGATGTTCACTAGTATTACTTGCAGTTGTTTATTGTGATAATAATTTTATACAAATGTTAACTGCATGTGAACACAAATACATAAGTACAGTATCTTTTTAGAAGAACTCTCCACTGTGACTTCAGCAACCCGTTCATCTCTACCTCCACCTGACAGCGCCAAGGTAAACATTAAATGACTTGTTGAGGAGTCAGACGAGGAGAGTTTGGGTATCCTTTGACGAGCCAGTCCAACAGCAGGTATGCAGGATCACCAACAATGAAGAGACGGACGTCCTTTGCTTCAATGTTCCTCACAGACTGCAAAAAAGGACATGCCAATATTTAGTGTTCAACTTTTTATTTGTTTAAAGTTATGGTTCAAACAAATTTTATTTGAAAGAAAACTTTACATCTAAGTATGTCTTCTGATATACTTAGCTGTAATAGTTGTAAAATTAAATACAATATAGTAAATGTTAGCCTTACATTTTGGCAACATTTAACTATTTGTTTAAAGACATGGTTCAAACATTTTATTTTAAATAAAACTTTACAGCTAAGCATCTCTACTTTGAGATACTTCTTAGCTGTAATCGTTGTAGTAATACTAAATACAATATAGTAAATACAGTACTATTAGCCTTACTTTTGTCAACAGATGAGCCCTTTGATAGAGTCTGAGTGGCGCAGGACATTGGCATCATGGCAGGGCACTGCCTGGCATCGTGACACTGATGCTCCAGAAACAGGAAAACAGAGGAAGAACAGTAATTAATAACAAATACAGACAGTATCACGCAGACAGGTAGAAAAGGAAAGGACAAAAAGTTTATTAGCATACAGCGTTTTTATTATCTTACCAACAGTTGTTGTCCACGACAGCTTGGAGGACAGAGGACGTCCAGCGCTCTCATCCTGTGAATAAAAAAACTAAAAGCACGCGCTGCTTCACCTGTAGTTCAATCAGGGAGTGCAGAAAAACTCCGTCATTACAGTCTGGTGCGGGTCCATTTTGGACGCGTATGTTTACTTTCGTCCCGGAAGTAACTTCTTCTTCTGTGGTTTTTACGAAAGTAACTTCCTCTTCGTTTTTTTTTTAAGGGGAGTGTACCACTCTGCGCATGTCAGAACTTCTGATCAGAATAAAAGCCTGCTGCATGTAAACACTCGTCATGAACGGATTGTGCCCATGTAAACGGTGCTATCTAATTATGCAATCAGAACACATTTCAATCCGGTCACAGAATTTTGCCCATGTAAACATAGCTACTGTCAAGTAGCTGCAGCATACTGTACAGTACTTTTAAAACGTAGATGTCTGTTTTGTGAAAGCAATGTAGAACAGACAAACCTTTTTTAAGCTCTTGGAGCTTATTCATTGTAAAGATCATGTCACCACATGTTGGCTCAGTGTTCCTGCAGTGGAACTGTGGCTATTGTAAAGTAATTGCCCCAAAAGTGCAATAAACATCCTAATGAGCCCTATATTCCCAGCAGGCATTCTCATCATTGACCTATTAAGTTCCTTTGTTATTTTTAGCTAGTGTCTTTGTTTTCTGTAGTCACCATTAGGAATTTATATTTCTATTGTTCCTCCGAAAACGGCATCTGGGATTTTGACAGCGTGGTTCACACTGCTGTGGGTTTAATACTACTGTTTTACATTGGTTTCTGTTGTTTTAACATTTTATTAGTGTTAAATATAACACTTTTTTAGTTTAAATGTCCTCTTTACCTGACATACAAAATTGTGTTGACATAGTTTTGAGGTCAAGATAAGAATTGTGGTCATGCATTTCCAAGCACAGAGTAAGAAACATCTCTTTATCTATTGGTTGGTTTAATTTGACTGATGGGCCAGCTCACCAATTACAAACTGATTTGCTTCTGCACGACTTTTTGACAGATCGACTGCACGGTGTAGCCATACTGCGTTATCATTCATCAACATGCTTGGTGGTCGCTCAAAATAAATCTATCTCAATACACATCAAATTATGATTCATAAAAGAAGGGGCTTTGCTTTACTTTGTAGAAGTAAAGAATTTCTTCAAATTGCCAATTAACAAGCAGCACACTTTGTGTCTGATGTGTTAGGTTGAATATGCAGAAAAAACACGATATTGCCAGGTTTGTGCATGGCTGTGGATTTGTTTTACCCTTAGTTTTTACATGATTCAAATTGCTATAGCAACCCAAACCATGGGGATTAGATATGGCACAGGGCACGCTTTTTAAGCCCAGTCGTCTTGACTTCTTGTGCTGAAAGGCACACAGTTATCAATTTTACATCTGCACTTCTGTAAGTAGCCTTGTGGCAAATGTGGTTATTTCCATGTGTTTGCACAACTTCATTTAATGTAATTTTACCCACCTTTTTAAAAATTACTGTTAAATTTACCTTGAAATCAATTAAACTAGTCGAGCAGTCCAACTAAACAACCTTTGCCTTATGGAGATTTTAATAGTGTGTTTTTTAAAGTTGAAACCTATTCAGAGATTTTTTTGCTGAGCGTGCAATCACTTTGACTTTGAATCCACTTCTCACTTCCTTGAATATACCGTAGAACTGTGTCGGAGACCGTGGATAGTGTCCTGGAACACTCATTGTTGGTCAAAGGAGCTTTGAATACTTGGGGAGTTGTGTAATGATGGTAGCATCATAGTCCATCTGATGGAGGTAATATTACTGCTGCCCTGCACTGATGGGACCCGAGCCGCTCTAGGTTGTCTGTTAATTACATTTGCAGTGTGTGGTATGTAGCTGTTGCTGCTCTGGGAGCAGCGGCCGCCTTGCTTTGATGTGGTCAGCCCTCAGTAGTCCCATATGAAGGTTAATTAACTAAAAAAGAAACATGCTCACTGGTCTAACATGGTGACTGATAACTGAGGATTTGACTTTTTTAATAGAAGCAAAAAGGGATACTACAGTATTATATTTTTACCACATTAAGCACAAATCTTTTTAGAAATATTTCTGTGACGTTACAGTTTTTGTTGGACTTTTGTGCCTCAAGTAACTACAGTACAGTCAATCATCACTTGTGTGCTCTGTACAGTCGAGGTTAATTCTAACTGAAAGAAGATATCAAGGTGAAAGAGTGAATAATTTATCATCAGTAATATGTTCAGTCCCTCTGGCTGAATGCCCACTTGTACAATTGGGACAACACCATTCTATTTTGTTCCATCTCTTGTTGCTATGCTACCAAAGCAAATGTTGAGTGGGCCTAGATGGTTTTAGGAATGTAAGTTGGAATGACAGCCTTGCATTCTTAATCCCTGATGCCACCTTTTTTTATTTTTTATTAATATCTTCTTTACAAAATTCCCATCCTTTACCTCTCAGTGGGAGGGCATGAAATTATTTTACACCGAAATGTCTTGTGGTGTTCTCAGGTTTCAGTTTGGGCTTTTTGCTTTGTTCTCTGTTTCCTTTCCAAATGCCTGGTCTATGCATTTAGATCCTTCTTATTTTAGAAGAGCCATTTCCTTCTAGGGCTGACTGGCAACCAGAAGCACGTCAGAGTTCACAGATGCAGCCAAATTATAATTAATGTTCTAATGAGCAGTTATTATCTTACCTGTTGTAGACGGCTAACAAAATCAGTTTGGAGGAAGTGTGTAATTTTATCCAGATGTTTTAATGGCTACCGTATTCGCCGTTGTAAAATACGCACCGGTGTTTAATACGCTTTGTCCAATTATTAACAATAAACAAGAAAAAAATGTACACAATATGCTTCGGTGTTTAATATGCGTCATCGCCACGCGACGCGTAAGCGCCTCATTTGCCCTGCTTAAAATGGCGGCGACAGAAGCGAGCGAGTACAAAGAACTTCACAAGGAAACACGGTAAAAACAATCATTTCTTTGCGAGAAAAATATATTTCTTAGCTGACTCTATAGCAGATGTGCTCCTGAGCTTAACGAAATGTTCAAATCAGCTGGATTAAAAAAAAAAAGTTCGCCGAATTTTAGGCAGGCGGTTCGGACCGGACGCTTTGTTTCTTTAAATTTAGCTAAATAAACGCTTAAAAAATATATTTCTTAGCTGACTTTATAGAAGACGTGCTCCTGAGCTTAACGAAATGTTCAAATCAGCTGGATTTAAAAAAAAAACTTTGCCGAATTTTAGGCAGGCGGCTCGGACCGGACGCTTTGTTTCTTTAAATTTAGCTAAATAAACGCTTAAAAAATATATTTCTTACCTGACTATAGCAGACGGGCTCCTGAGCTGAACCAAATGTGAAATCAGCTGGATTTAAAAATCCGCGGTGTGGTTTATGAGTGGTATCTTGCAAACAAAAACAGCGAACCTCACAGCTAATAGCAGCTACATCCAGAGCAAGGGGCGGGCAGCGACAGAGTCAGTCCGACCAGAGGAGGCTGTTTTCGGACACATGAGCTAGAAACGTCTGGAAGTGGCCCTCCTCTTCCTCTTCGCTCTCTGAGTCCTCTGCTGCTGCCTATAGCGCCTGTATAGCGGCCGAAACTGGTACTGCACCATTTTTGCCAAAAATGAAAAACGAAGAATCAGAGCGAAAAATGGGTCTAAAAATATGGGGAAAAATCCATAAATAATACTCTTCGGTGTTTAATACGCAGGACATTCAAATGAGCAAAAAAAACGCGTATTATACACCGGCGAATACGGTAGTTTGAGGGAGGACAAGGCCTGAAGCATGTCATCCTAAAACATCCTAAAACATCCTAAAACGGTCCTTTTCTGTTGCCGGCCCAAAAGCCTGGAACAGTCTCCCCCTTGAGCTGCGTGCCACCTCTGATCTGACTCTGTTCAAAACCAGACTGAAGACCCACTTGTTCAAAAAAGCTTTCAGTGTGTAACTTTTATTACTTTTGGTATTTTAGTATGTAGCATTTTTATTTCCATTGCCTTGTTGTTGTTGGTTTCTTATTCTATTTTCATTGATTTATTGTTCCAGTTTATTCATCTTTTTATCCTGTTAAGCACCTTGGTCAATGCAAGGCATTGTAGGAAGGTGCTATACAAATAAAGTTTATTATTATTATTATTATTATTATTATCTATTGTAAATGTAAATGGACTGTAATTATACAACACCTTTCTATCTACCGTAATCAAGATACTCAAAGCTCTTTACAACACAATCTGTGCTTCATTTACCTCTACACACACATCCATACATCACTCTGCTACATCTCTATGATCTGAACAAATCATTCTATAGAGGCTAATTCAATTAAATTCAAAAATACTTTATTAATCCCAGAGGGAAATTAAATGTTGTTTTTAACTCCTCCTGGTTTCATTAAAGAGTTGTTATCGATGCTGATGGCTGTGGGCAGGAAGGATCTCTTGTAGCGCGGTTTGTCCTACAACGGATCTGAAGAAGCCTCTGACTGAAGACACTGTTGTTGTATAAAAGTCTGATGAAGAGGATGCTGAGCATTGTCTATAATGTTCTTCATTTCAATCAATCTAATCAGTGCTTTATCACATTCATACACTGATGGGACACACGTCGGAGGCAATGAGGGGTTCAGTGTCTTGCCCAGGGACACTTTAGCATGTGACTGCTGGTGGAATCAAACTCTTAACCCTCTCAGTAAAGGATGACTGCTCTAACCACTCAGCCACAGCTGCCTTCATTGTCACAGTAATTTGTACAACCACTACTTCATAAACTTTGCCATCACAATTAAACTTGCATTACATGGTCATTCCTGCAGAAATATATTCCTGAAGTTCTACAGGGGGTGTTTATATTTGTTATTGCAAATCGCAGAATATTCAGTAAATGATGAGCGTGTGTGAGTGACAGCAGTGTACCGTAAATGTTTTATCAAAGGTTTGAATGAACTGCTAAGAAACTTTTGCAGTTGAAGTCTCAATGACTAAATTTAGTAGTACATTTCCATGATAGTTATCTCAGCCAACATCATAGCAGCAAGGAAATGTGCTTCAGTGGACAAGATGAAAAGTGAGCATGAGCTAACAGCGTCTGGCTGTCCTATTTGTGTTTGTCTACACATGACTGCATCTCTGGGTGCAGTTCAGGACAGATACTGTGAGCAGAATTTGTTCACATTTAAGTGCCAGACCACATGCCTGAATGTTATAAACTTGGCTTCCTCTTTATTTTTCAGTTTATTTCATTGATTTGTTTTTGATTCTTTCAGGAGTGAGCTCAGTCTTCCATCGTACCGCCTCCCTTTCATTGGGCTAAGATGAGTATTACCAGTGACGAAGTGAATTTCTTGGTCTACAGATATCTTCAAGAATCAGGTTTGTGTCACAAATGCCTGTGAAACATACTGGAGGTGTTTATGTGAAGAATAAATGAATCTACTTCTACTAAATTTAAATACTCAGTGTAGCAGTGGACTGCTAGCAATATGTTCTGCCATTATTTTGTTAGAGCATATACGGTACTTCAGTTTTTATGTTATGCTTGATTAGACATATTCTTCACTGAAGTATTCAGTAAGTAGGCCTCTCCCTTCATGGAATGTGAACATCTTTGTTTCTGTATTCATTCTTGAAATCTGGATCCTGATAGTTTGAAAACCTAGCTGCTGTTTTTTCATTTTTATTTTTTTTACAGTTTATAGAGAGTGTGTCTGAAGCCAAGAGGCTGTGTGCAAGCATTTAGCAGATCTGAGGAGTCAACATTGATGGGAGCATGCCTTCTTAAATTTCATAACACTCTCAAAACATTGTGCAAACTGGTGTCTACCTCGATCGGTTGGCTGATGAATTACTTTCCTTTCAATATTTGGGTTTTGTTTGTTCACATCTTGTACATGGTGTGTTTGTTTTCAGGTTTTTCCCACTCAGCATTCACCTTTGGCATCGAGAGCCACATCAGCCAGTCGAATATCAACGGAACGCTAGTGCCCCCTGCCGCCCTGATCTCCATCCTGCAGAAAGGCCTTCAGTATGTGGAGGCAGAAATCAGCATCAATGAGGTGACTCCCACAGATCAGACTTCAAATGCTTTTCACAGTTTTACTCATTAATAAACTTGTTTCAGCAAAATTAAAAACTCTGCATGTCCATGAGTAATATTTAGTAGAAAATAAAATCACTGCTAATAAATCACATTTGCCTCTGACAGGATGGCACAGTCTTTGATGGCCGGCCGATCGAGTCGCTGTCGCTCATTGACGCAGTGATGCCAGATGTGGTGCAGACGCGGCAGCAGGCGTTACGTGACAAACTGGCCCAGCAACAGGCTGCCTGTACCATCACCGCGTCCACCTCCGGAAACCAATCAAACACGTCAAAGAATGGAGAAGCCACTGTTAACGGCGAGGAAAACGGTACTCACAGCATGAGTAAGTCCACTTCTGAATGTCAGCGTCCTAGTTTTCTCATGGTGGGAGCTGACCTGAGTGAAGTTGGCCCCCCCACCTTCTCGAAATCATACAAAATTGGTGTCAAACGTTTGTGCTACGTTTGTGCTGGTTTGTGCAGCAAAAATTTTCGTTTGTGCCGCTATCATTTTAAAGTTATAAAGAAATGTTTCTAGAGGTCATCAAAGGTCAACCAGCCCCCCCCCCTCCTTCTTTAAATCAAACAAAATTGGTGTCAATCAACTCGGCTACATTGTGCTGCACAAACCAGCACAAATGTAGCCGAGTTGATTGACACCAATTTCGTATGATTTCGAGAAGTGGGGAGGGGGAGGGGGCAACTTCACTCAGGTGAAACACTGCACTGTTTCTTTTATACGTCTCATATTCTGGGTGTAACTGGGACCTTGAGTACATCATTTTGTTCCGCCTCCTGTTCCACATGTGATGAGAAAGACAAAGGAACTTGAATAATGATGATCTATTTGATGTAGACCACTTTTGACTCCGAGTAGTTCCCGTTTGTCTATAAAGTTTTCTAACAATTGTTTAAGTATTGTTGAAAACTTGGTAGTAAAGACAGGCCTGTAGTTTGTGACGTTTGTGGCTGGACTGGAACCATTTCCATTCTGTCAGGAAATATACTGGTTTGAAATGATAAATCACAGATGTGTGTAAGGGGCGTTAAAATTCCCTCTGGAAACTTTTTGACCACTGACGTGTCAGATTCTTTACTTTTACATTGTGTGGACACTGACAGCTGGAGGTTCCAACATGGTTTCAGTACATTTTACTAAAACCTCGTGAAGTCCTGCAGCTGAACGGAAGCTCCACCAAGACGTCACTTTACGGCATTTTAAACAAATGAGGAAATGCTAAAGAGGTTAGCATCAACAGGACGGCTGCTGACGTCACGCTGCAAAGCATGATGGTCCGACTTGACTAATGCGTATTCAGTGGATGCTAACAACACACAGGGCACTCCACTGCAAACCAAGACGTTTTAGACAAAGTTGATGCAGAACCAACGGTGGTCATTCTTGTGAATATTGCGTTTATGTTTTCGGTGATGTCACTCCTTTTCTCTAAAATAAACATGGATGTTCTTTTAAACAAAGTAAACAAAATACAAACTTTTGTGGCTACGGACCGACCAAATCCCATCTCTGCACACCACCGACAACAACGAGCACACGTCTGACGTACCTGTACCGCTCTCCGCTTCTAGATCTGGACCTGCAGCAACAAAAATCAACACATGAACATAAAACTCTGGTTATTCAGGGTAATACAGAAATTCTTGAGTTAAATTTAATACCTTTTAATACCTTTTTAATACCATCACAATATTTTTAATACCATCACGACACTGAGCTGAAACCGTAGCAGCAACCTCTTGTACTTCAGTTCAGAGCAACTAATTGTAAAGTGATAGATTACTGTCATTTTCTTCCTAAACTTTGGTAAAAAATGTAGTTTTATAACAATTACTGGATACATCAAGTTGCTTCTTGCCTCAATAAAAGCACTGACCTACTTGTTATTTAAATCTAACCCAAGACAAAAAGTTATTTAATTGTTCCCACACACAACATATCTCTTATGGCAAATGAAAAACTAAACTTGAAAAGAGAACAGTTTAGTTAAAATAATTCAACACTGAACACATGCACATGAGAGGGAGAAAAATAATAACTACTGTACTGTATTTTTCAGCCTGTATGTCAGTTTTTTGCATACCGTAATTTACATGCCTTGTGACTTATAGGCTGAAGTGACATTTATAGATTTTTTCCCATATTTATAAACCATTTTTGACTGAGATATGACCGTTTACATTCCTTCTGACTGAAAAAATAAAAACAGCAGTACTGTACTTGATGGCAGCAGAGTACCGTATTCGTCGGTATAAAATACGCTCCTGTGTATAATACGCTTTGTCCAATTATTGCCAATAAACCAGAAAAAACCGTACATAATATGCTTCAGTGTTTAATACGCATCTATTATGTGTCACAGCTACGCGACGCGTCAGCGCCTCATTTGCCCTGCTTAAAATGGCGGCCACAGAAGCGGGCGAGCACCGAAGGAATTTACAACAAAACACGGTAAAAACTATTATTTCTTTGCGAGAAAAAATATATTTCTTAGCTGACTTTATAGCAAACGGTCTCCTGAGCTTAACTAAATGTGAAATCAGCTGGTCTGAGCTGGATTTAAAAAAATAGTTTGCCGATTTGCAAACAGGCGGTTCGGACGCTTTCTTTCTTTAAATTTAGCTAAATAAACGCTTAAAAAATATATTTCTTAGCTGACTTTATAGCAAATGGTCTCCTGAGCTTAACTAAATGTGAAATCAGCTGGTCTGAGCTGGATTTTAAAAAATAGTTTGCCGATTTGCAAACAGGCGGTTCGGACGCTTTCTTTCTTTAAATTTAGCTAAATAAACGCTTAAAAAATATATTTCTTAGCTGACTTTATAGCAAACGGGCTCCTGAGCTTAACCAAATGTGAAATCAGCTGGATTTAAAAATCTGCGGTGTGGTTTATGAGTTACGGTATCTTGAACAAAAACAGCAAACCTCACGGCTAAATGCAGCTACATCCAGAGCAGGGGGCGGGCAGCGACAGAGTCAGTCCGACCAGAGGAGGCTTTTTTCGGACACATGAGCTAGAAACGGTCTGGAAGTGGCCCTCCTCTTCCTCTTCGCTCTCTGAGTCCTCTGCTGCTGCCCATAGCGCCCATAGCGGCCGAAACTGGTACTGCACCATTTTTGCCCAAAATGAAAAACAACGAATCAGAGCGAAAAATGGGTCTAAAAATATGGGAAAAAATCCATAGATAATACGCTTTGGTGTATAATACGCAGGACATTCAAATGAGAAAAAAAAAACTGCGTATTATACACCGACGAATACGGTAGTAAAAAGTGTATGGCTTGAGGTTGGCTGTTGTATCATGCAATAGGAAAACGTGGCTATAATGACAAATTCAAAAAAGTTCAAGACAAAACCACTGGACTTTATTTATTATACTATACTTTATCCTTTATTGTTTTTTTTTTCTTGTACTTTTTAGAATTTACCATGTCCTGGATGACTGAGAATCTTCACCAGCTATTAGTGACTCAATCGGCCTGCCATATGTCCCCACCTTCATTCTGCTCTCTGCTTGAACTGTCAAAACAGCTGCACCACCACAGCAAATTTGACCATTAAAGCATTTATTAAGCAAATGTTAGACTGAGACACACCTTTGTTATGATTTTGAGCTAACAAATAATTAGCCTGGCCCTCGCCATTCCTGCACAGCTCCGCTCAATTCTCATTTCCCTTCACTGCACAGTCTGGGACTTCACCCACCCACTAGGATTTCTCCGGTAGATTTTTGTTCGGACCAATCAGAGAACAGAAGGCGGAGTTTTGAACGACGTTGACAGGGTTGCCAGATAAGAATTAACGAATCATCTAGTACTGTTGCTTATTTTATTTTATTTTTTACCCAAACTGTCATATTTGCTGCGTGAGGGTCTGATAAGATTAATAGTGTGTTGAGTTTAGTGAACATTTGCACTGAAAAGGGGTAAAAAAAATAAAAATAAAATAAAATTTATGTTTATCTGGCAACCCTGGGACTGACGTCGTCAGTTAAAATGGCTGCCGCCACGAAGGAATTTTCAACAAAACAAGGTAAAAAACTATTATTTCTTTCCTGAGAAAAACTATATTTCTTAGCTGACGTTATAAAGTGTTTCTGAGCTCAACAGTTCCTAAATCAATTCACGAACTGGTCAAATCTGCTGGATTTAAATAGTTTCGGTTTGACATTTTCCAAACAGCCTCGGGTGCGCTACGAAAATAAATGATAAAAAATTGAATTTTATCTCAAATGTTTCATCAAGGCCAACAGTCAGTAAATTAGAGCCATATAATTACACACTGGTAGCAAAAAAAAGATCCACCGAGTGGTTTCTGAGCTTTTTATCTGAATAGCCTGGACCTCGCCAGGCTAAGCTAACAAAACTACGCCTTCTGTTCTCTGATTGGTCCGTTCAAAAATCTACGGAGAAATCGTTTTCAATGGGAGGAATGCCAGACCCTAGTCCGAAGCAAAGTGAAGGACAGGGTCTGGTTCAACCAGGCTAACAAATAATTGTTTAGGTGCCTTTTTTGTTAAATTTCGGAGAAACGAGCCATTCCTACTTCCTGTTTCTTTTTACAGACCTGACTCTCGGCTGTTGCTGAAGCCAGTCTCTAAATCTGGCGTCCTCTCACCAGAGGTCTGAAAACACATTTCCCCATGACGGTTCTGGAAGCTCTGTCGGCCCTCGACCAGCTGTAGGAGTGAACGCGCACTGACCGACGATATGACGTCATTGATTTGCTAAGGTCCAACTCGGACATAAAATTAGAAAAGATAAATAAATTCACAGGATTTTTTTTCACCGATAGAACAGGAAAAATATAGTTGTGTAGGTTTTTTAAAAATTAATACCTCGTCAGATGACGTTCATTACTTTTTAATACTTTTTAATGGCCGTAATTTCTGTTAATTTTATTTACTACCTTTTAATGCCTTTTACAACCCCGTGGATACCCTGTTATTTTTCAGTGTTCAGGTGATTCTTACCTCCTCTTCTCTCGCTCTCTCTCCCACTCTCGCTGTCGTTCCCGCTCCCTCTCCTTCTCTCGCTCCATCTCCCAATGTCGCTCCAATTCTTCTTCTTTTTCCCGCTGCTCCCGTCTTTTCAGACGCATTCGCTCTTGTTTCTCGGTGACGGCTTTCTGGACAACAGAACAAAACACTCCAGTGGAACACACTCAAACGAACATGTAGTATTTATTAGACACAACGAACACGCCAACATTTACAATCATTTGAAACTTTTTGGAACCTTTGGTTCATCTTCCAGAGGTGGGACCAAGTCACTGTGTTGCAAGTCAAGTCAAGTCTCAAGTCAAGGACGGTCCAAGTCAAGTCAAGACAGGCAAAAGTTGAGTCAAGTCTCAAGTCAGGAACTTTTAATTTCAAGTCATTTCGAGTCGTCGTCCCCCCCCCCACTTTTTTTAACATTTGCAATTATACATAAAATGTAAATAATAGACCATTTGTTCTTTTTAAAATCTGTATTTATCTCAAATGATAGAACATGTGCAGCTGAACACAACGTATAAAAAACATACCCAACTCAATCCCCCAAATGAGCAGCAGAACAGAACCCAGAGAGAGCAGTCCATTCATTTCTGACTGAGAAAATTATAAAAGTTATATATCGGTACATATAAAAAAAAGTCATAGCACGTCTTTGCTGAATAAACAATGTATTTCAAACTGAATTAGGTACACAGAACAATGCATGCACCAGTAGTTAGATTGAAACAAAAGTATATACTGTATATGATCAGAGATTATGAATCTCTAAATATATAATCATGCCTAAACCTTACACAAAATAACACCCAAAACACCCAACACCCAAAAAAAAAAAAAAAAAAAAAATTATCCAGAGATTCTTTTTCTCGTAGACGAACCCGCAAAAACACATCTGTTCCGAAAATAGTCTGAAACCATTTGCTTACCAAACTGGCCAAAAGTCTGTCTGTCAAAACATCAAATTAAAAGCGGCAAAAGAGCCCTTATTATAATTTTAGACAGTAAATAAATAAAAACACAGAAAATGTACACCAAATACAGTCGTTACCTTTAACTTGTTGTGTCATCTGTCTTGTTCATCTGGTATTCTTCAAATCTGTCAGAAGTAAACAAATGTCAGAAAATAAATTACAGCCATTCATGAATTACATTTGACTTAAGTTACTCTTACTAATCATAAATAAAAATTAACACTAAAACAATCATAGTTTTCAAAAAATTTAATAAGTATATAAGAAGCATATCACAAGTAAAATCAGGAAGGTCTGGTGAATTTATTTTTCTGCTTTTATTTCTAAGTACCAAGTACCAATCATACTCAGAAGGGGGGATGTGCCTATAGCACTGTCTAACGGGGGCATCATCTACCAAAGGAATCTCGTGAGTTATCATACTGGTACAGCCCAAATCACCTTCATTAGAAGAAAAAAACTGTCACATACTGCTGGAGCAATGATCTCGCCTGCCCCTGTTCCTCCACAGACAATAAAGAAAAATCCAAATCCTTCACTTGTTGTTGTACACTAACCGAAGCCATCTGGCACCCCAGTGTAGCCACCTTGGCTGGAACTTTAGAAATCCCTGTGGGAAGGCTGATAACATGTACGCCACTCAAGGTGCCAACCATAATGCGAGGATATAACACCACCTCATTGGAACCAACATTAACAATGGGTACATAAGCCGTTCCCTTAATTACCGGAACCAAGGCAGGGGAAGCGAGCAAACCAGACGGCAATCCACACTCTACAGGTTCAAACAGAGCCGTCGAGCCTGAATATTCCTCAGAGCAGGTGACAGCCACAATTTTCATAACTCTCCCAGGAATCCGACAGCCTGTTTTCTTTCTAACTTTAACCCTTCCAAGGCCGCTTCGAGATTCCTGTAAAGAAGCAGACTGGCACTGCTGCAGGGCCTGCACGACTGACCGAGGGGCCTCAGAATCACCAGACACAGAAGACCAAGCCACCCCATGTAGCCCAAACAGTTCCTGATAACACCTCCTGATCACATTCATCCCCAGAACACCTGGAACTTCACCACAAGGGTCCTTTACCACCAAGACACCACATCGAGGAATCAATTTGCCACAAAGTTGCACCTCAAGTTCTAAATAACCAATATATGGGATTTTAAGACCATTGGCGGCCTTAAGTTCCAAGCAATGACATGAATGGAGGTATCCCATACCTCCAGACTCCATATGCTAGCGAAAGAAACTTTCAGAGACCGTGGACACCATTGAACCAGTGTCCAACAAACAGGGGACCGTTACTCCACCCATGACTACATCTACGTGAGGACAAGCGGATACCAATTTAGACGCGCCAAAATGTCTCATAACAGGCTGTGAGCTAATAACACCCCCACCCGAACGGTGACTCTGCAGTTCGGTGGGAACTAGTTTTCCCCCTCTGAAGCAGGGTGGGGACGAGAAGCTGGATTACTCTGAACTGGGACCCGAGTAGAGACACGCACCCCGTCACATTCTCGTGCAAAGTGGCTGGGCTGATTACACCGCCTACAAATTACTGGACCCGAGAACCGAGGACGGTTGGAACTACGAGAGTTTTTTAACTGGGAAATGCTCTCACTAAGCTGCTGGAGCTGTTCCTGCTGACACTTTAGCATCTCTCTAAGCTGGCTCATTTCCGTTGCAGCTGCTAGGGGAGCTACCCGCGGGCTACCATAAATCCCATACTGAATACCATGAACAGACGAAACTGATTGGCTTGGACTTCTCACCCCATAAGGTACCCCTTCGCGCTCCCACTGAATTGCTGCAGCCCTAACCTCAAGCAGGGTGCTGTCTGGCCTCCTGCGCACAAACTGCTTCAGTTCACGACGCAGAGAACCATCCAATACCTGATCAACAAACTGATCTCTTAACAACATTGCTGAGTTCAACATGCCAGCAGGTGTGCGCTGCTTTACCCTCTCCATAAGGCCCATTAATGCAAGGGAGAACTCCTAAAGGCTCTCTCCCTCTTGCTGTCTTCTGGAGAAGAAGGTTTCTTGTAAAGCAACATATGACTCGGCGCAGCCATATAATTCCTGTAAAATTTCAAATATTCTGGCAGGGTTCTCCTTCTCTGCACCAGAACAATACATAATTTCATTTCGAGCCTCTCCCTCTAAGTGATCCAAAAGAAAAAAAGCTTGATCAACCACAGATAAATGTCGCGCCCGCATACACATCTCCGCCACCTCCATCCACTCATTCAGTCCTATGCCGGTCCTTCCTCTAAAGATGGGACATTTCCTATCTCTAGGCACAAAAATCAGTCTCTCTGTAAGAGAGGCATTAGGTGCTCCTGAAGTCGACGGCTGGTCACTTAAGCTGGCTTGCGCTTGGCGCAACTGCTCATTATCAATTTTTAAGCTTGCTACCAACTCTTTAAGTCCCGGATGTTCATAAAAGCAAAACCCTACCAACAATGCCAAAAATGTGGCATTACTTCATTAGCTAAGAGCATGGAACTGATTTAACCATAATGAGTTAGACAACGCCACCCTGGGAATTTCACCCAGAGATTATTATCTTGTAGTTTGTAACACCCCGCAGGTTTGCTTTGCACAAATTGAAGCATCCGGACAACTGTTCTATATAACATAACACAATGTATTAACAATAATAAAACAAACACTTTTTAAACACCCTTAACATTCAATGTTCATTAAATGATTCACTAAAATTGGACTGCTAAGCCACCACAACTTCTAAAGAAACAAACCCAAAATCCCTTTAAACCCCAAACTACTCCACACAAAACAATTACCCACATATAAATAAACATTTACAATAAATATATACAGATCACCATTCGACCGGGGTGCACTCGCGTCACATTCCAGCGACAAGCAGCTGGCCGCACTGACGTCACACTCCACGCGCCGCTGTAAGGGAAACAGCTGATGACACCACGGTCAGGGAAACAGCTGACAACACCACGGTCTGTGTTTCAATCACTTGTGCAGAGCTTCCCCCAAACGGAGTCGCCAGGAACCCAGAGCGGACCCCGGAAGACAAAGCAGCAGTCTCCGGAAACAGAGCAGCAGTGGTCCCGATGTGGGTGGGGGGGGGACCTAAAGAAAGTTAATTAATAACTACTCTTCATATAGCTGCCACAAATAGAGCTTACAAGGCCAATAGTTTCCTTACCTGCCGGCTTCACAACCACGTACACACATACACACACCCTCGCAGCATGAGGGAGCGGAGAAGCGCAGCACCGCGGCCGTTTACCTATAACAACACCTCCATTTAGGGTTTCTGTTCGATATTGCTCTAGTGCAGAGAGAGACAACACCTACCCCGTAAAGGAATCAACACCGGCCCGCACCACACTCAGCGATGGGTTGCCTTGCACGGCCAACACCCACGGCCACCAGCCACGCAGCGGGAGCACGAAGACGACCTGTCCGACTGAATGCGGCAGCTGGTTGTATACCACGCCCCCCACCAACCAGCCCTACGCACCTGAGATTTATTTAGGTAATTATTCGCCTTCCTATACCACCACAAAGGCAAGAAGACTTGAGTGCCTTTGAAAAACGATTATTTCTTCAGAGTGAACAATAAACAAGACAGGGGTGTCAAAGCCGTTAATAAATAATTAATTAATATTTTGTATATTATAATTAATATTTTGTAGCAGAATGATAAAATAGTTCACTCTGTTCATTCTAAAACAGCATTGAGTCCCCACAACAAACGTCCTATTACTCCATGTGATAATAAAATGGAGACTCCACCTGCCCTGATTGCTAACAGCTTTCATAACATCATGACATTGTTCATATCATCATTTACAAAGTGACAAAAGATTAGTTTTGATTTTTTAATTAAAATGTAAAAGGTGGGTGATGCACATTCCTCTAGGCCTAAACACTTTTTATTTCTTAATATGATTACAATTAAATTCATAATTGTTTCAGTTGTCACCAAATCCTTTTTACACATATAATGAAACTTTCATTTGTTTATGTATGCATTGAGGTTTTACGCAGCCCACCACTTGCTTTTCCTAAACTCTATAAATACCTCCAGAGAGTGAACAGTGAGTGGCCTGACTGTAGTGTTTCCTCGCGCACAGTCAAATGAGCACACACAAGTTTCCGAGTGGACCCAGCAGCTCACACACTAAAAGTTCCGCTGTTGTCTCATTTGACTGTGGTTCCGCCTCTCACCTCCGCTCGGAGACATTCGTCACTTTCCAATGAGCAGTTTCCGGAAATCAACACCATATTTGGAGCTAGAGGCGTGTCTCTGTTTACCGGATGAAAAAAATAATAAATAAAAAAAAACAGAAGAAAAGTTTCAGGTGTGATGTTCCATGAAGGAATGCATATCGCCCGCCTCCAAAGTTTCACACAAGGCTCATCCTTTAAGAAATTATGAAGTTGTGAACATTTTGGACCAACTTTGAAAACAAAAAATTAATAATAATAAAAGGATGTGCAATCTTCATTTAAAATCTCACCAGATGGCACATTATAGGTCTCATCTATTCCAGATGTTCTGGTCTTTATCAGTAGCTGTGGCAGCCATCTTGAGTTGAATACAAACTTTAATCAGTTGTAGAAATTACTTTCTGACTTTCATTAAACACGTCTTGTGGTACACGAGATATTTTACTAACAGACACAGTTGACTACATAGTGAGATATTTTACTAACAGACACATGGTGCATGTTACAGCCAGATGTTTCACACTCTGTTCGAGCTGAAAGTGATAGATCAGTTTGATGTGATTGACAGCTGCACACATCTGGTGAAGCTCTCCATTCACAATGATTCCTCTCGTCGACGTCACGGAGCCGCTCAGCCAATCAGCATCGTCGGCATGGGTTCCCTTCGCCCCCGCCCACTTGCACATGACGTCATGCTCATTCAAAAGTGTCTGATATAAACAGGGAGGCAGCGGGGCCCCGCTCCTGATGCTGCACCCTGACACGAGCGCATCTTCTCCGCGTGACACGCACAAACATGACGCACTGGTGACCGGAGCGGCTTCCACGCGCGCCCACAGACACGAGAGAGAGAAAGAGCATGATGACAGCTAAAACTCTGGAGAAAGTGCCGCTGAGCCTGGGGGGTTTCGTGCACGGTCCCGCGGCGGACGGGGTCTTCTCCATGGACGAGATCGCGACCAGTCTGCCCACATCTGTCTCCATCTTCCCCAGTGCTGAACTGGGAGCGCACTACGAGCACATCAACATGGCGGCAGGTCAGAACTTTTCATTCATCTTAACATCTGTTGCTCACAACACTTTAAATTATTATCATTATTATACATAAATAAAAAGATGTAATTATTATTATTATTATTATAAATAAAAAAGTTTAAATTATTATCATTATTATATATAAATAGAAAGTTTAAATTGTTATCATTATTATAAGTAAATAAAAATATTTAAATTATTATTATTATTATAAAATAATAAAAAGTTTAAATCATTATCATTATTATAAATAAATAAAAAGTTTAAATTATTATCATTATTATAAAAATAAAAAGATTTAAAGATGGATGATGGTTCGAGAGTAGCAGGTGTTGTATCAGAATTTGTTTCCACAGCAGCTTCGTGTTCCAAACTGCAGAAAAACTCAATATTTGTTACTGAGCAGAGAAACATCTGGATGGTGGACCACCTCATCCTAGCAGCTTGTCACCTCCTGGTTGCAGGATGTTTACAGATGTGGACCTGCCAGCTGTTGACCCTGCTGTGTTTTCTCCTCAGATGGCCTGATGGGAGCAGACATGTGCGCGGACAGGCGCGTGGACCTCTCCTCCTACTCCAGCGGTTTCTCCAGCGGTTTCTCGCAGCCCGCCCCCCATCGGAACCAGACCTTCACCTACATGGGGAAGTTCTCCATCGACTCCCAGTACCCCGGGAACTGGAACCCCGAAGGGGTCATCAACATCGTGTCGGGCATCTTTAACATGGCCCAGCCGCCTCCTCCTCCTCCTCCTCCTCCCTCCTCCTCAGCCTCCTCCTCCCCGGCTTCATCGGGGTCTCCTCATCACTTCTCGGGTGGAGGTGTGAGCTGCACCATGGCGGACATGGACCACCACCACCTGTACTCCCCCCCGCCTCCCTACTCCTCCTCCAGCTGTGGGGAGGTGTACCAGGACCCCTCGGCCTTCCTGTCCACCTCCTCCTACCCGCCTCCCTCCTACTCCTCCCCCAAGCAGCCCGGCTCGGACCCCCCCGGGCTCTTCCCCATCATCCCGGACTACTCGGGCTTCTTCCCGCCCGCGTGCCAGCGGGACATGCACAGTGCGGCGATCCAAGACCGGAAGCCGTTCGTCCCGTGCCCGCTGGACTCGTTCCGCGTGCCCCCACCCCTGACCCCCCTGAACACCATCAGGAACTTCACGCTGGGGGGTCCAGGGGGCGGCGGGCCGGACGCGGGTCAGCCACGGCTGCCCTCCGCCTACAGCCCGCAGAACCTGCCCCTGCGACCCATCCTGCGCCCGCGCAAGTACCCGAACCGCCCCAGCAAGACGCCCGTGCACGAGCGGCCGTACCCGTGCCCGGCCGAGGGCTGCGACCGCAGGTTCTCGCGCTCGGACGAACTCACGCGCCACATCCGGATCCACACGGGACACAAGCCCTTCCAGTGCCGCATCTGCATGCGCAACTTCAGCCGCAGCGACCACCTCACCACGCACATCCGCACGCACACGGGCGAGAAGCCGTTCGCCTGCGACTTCTGCGGACGCAAGTTTGCACGCAGCGACGAGCGGAAGCGACACACTAAGATCCACCTGAGACAGAAGGAGCGGAAGTCCTCCACCGTGTCCTCCTCCTCCTCCGCGCTGGAGCGGCCCGGTGCGGGAGTCTGCTCCTAGGTTCGGGGGGCACGGGGCCCCCCAGCCCCCCCTCTAGCTCTGCCACTGCCCGCACGCTGCAGCCTGGAATGGACCGGGACTTTCAGTGCAGCGGTCCAGAACTGTCCTGAATGCACTTTGACAAGTGAACTCTTCATAATCTAATCTAATCTGGAGCTGTGGATTATTAATAACTGCAATAACACATGAAGTTTCACTGATGTTTGTATCAGTGCCTTGTTGTTCTTCAAGGACTAATGTAAATCTGTTAAAGTCTATTTTTGTACATCAGTCTCGTGTAACTCTTTAATTCTTATTTGTGTGTTTAAAAAACAATGTGTAAATATGTTGAGCTGTTTGTTGTTTGACACTCATTAAAAAAAAAGGTTTGCTTTATTACCAGAGGAACCAGCTCCAGTTCTTTCATTAGATCCTTTTTTTAATATATTTTTTTTATTTGTTTGTTGATTTTGTAAAAACAGATTTGGGTAAAACCCCTGTCGTTGCGTCAGCGGCTTGTTTGAGTCACAGTTGAACCCACTCACTTTTTACTGACTTATTTTCAGACTGATGTGGTGGAAAACCCAACAGAACCACAGGTTCTGCTCTGTGACCAGTCTGCATTGTTCTTATCAGTGAAGGAATTATTTGAAGGGGGTTCTTTTCTATAATCGCTTAACATTCAAAACAATGATCATCTTTGTTTCACTCTTTACGTTATTGGCTCATTTTAATTTAAATTCACTTTTAAATGCGGTTTTTTTCTACTGGAATAATTTCAATACGCAAGATAAAAAAAATTACAAAATGTTGATGTCAGCTGGTTCCAGTGAAGTTAATTGTTTAAATTTATAAAATATCATTATTTGAATCTTTGTGGAAAGCAGGAGAAGAACATACACGGACTGAAACAAGCAAAATATTTCAATCATAAAAACATGAAAACTGAAATTTAAAGATTATTAAAACCAAGACACAACAAGAAGGGAAAGTAAATGAAAGTTAAACCAAAATAAACGTTTTTAATTTAATGGCCCTCATTCACGAAAATGTTCGTATTTTTATCCTAAATTTCTCCTACTTTTGTTTGTACGAAGCGTTCGTACGAACATGCCACGTCAGATTCAACAAACGTCAGATTCAACAAAGTCTTCTATCCTCAAGAAAAGTGTGTAAATGGCTGCGTAAATTTAATGAATCCCACCTGTTCTATCAACCTGCGCGTGCTCGCGGAGAGGTCATTTACATAATTCCCACCCCTCAAAACACCATATAAGGCCACGTTTCCTGCCTTTTGACAGCAGGAAGTGTCCATTCATTCAAACTCAAGAAGTAAAAGGAGGAACTTCACGCGTTCGGAGATCTGCTCTCAGTCGCGCTGTGGCGCACCGCCACCCCGCCACCCCCCCCGCAGGTGTCGGATGGTCAAATATTTTTAATGTTAGTGTAAACAACTGTGTTATAGTTTCACTTATTCAGAAGAGCTGTGGCGCACCGCTACCCCCCACCCCCCCGCAAGTGTCGGATGTGTTTTTGAACAGAAGCATTTTAAAATGTCTCGAAACTACAGTTAACTTCATATTAATATTGTAGTGCATATGTTTTGTCTCCCGTGGGTCGTACAGTATCAGAAATCAAGAATAAATGGTTTGATCTGAAAATGGCTTCAAACAAACGTCTCGCCGCAGCACGGACAGGAGGAGATCAAGGAATAGTCTGAGATGGATGGACAATAAATGCCACGCTGCAAGACGCGTGCCAACATGTTTTGCAGCACAAATGTGTCATGCGCGCTCGTCATCGCGCAACCACATTCTGCAGGTTATATTTCGAATCAGATATAATAATCTATTGCTCCGATGGTGTTTGGCACAGCAGTCCAGCAATAGCATGAAAATCAGTCTTAATTCGTACTTGTTCTGCGGCGGTGTATGGGAATTTTATGTACCTGGGTGTTAATATGAGGAGGGCTTTGATGACCAAGGGGAGCGCACGACTCACTGAAGCCTGCGCGACACACCAGACAAATTAAACTTAAAATTATAATTCTAATTCAAACAGAATAACCTATTGTCAAGAATAATTATGGTGCGTGATTTTTTTAAACCCAAAATATTTTCTAAATAACGAAATATGAAGTTATTAGTGAAGGAAATCCATCTGGATAACAGCGGACTGACTGCTCGTAAATTATACGACAGGTCCGGACCACTCGTAAATTTTGTTCGTATCTGAAAAAAATCCTAGGATACGAAAACATTGTTGAATGCCACAAATGATCCTAAATCACTCGTACGCACAGTTTAAGAACAAATCTGTGCGTACGAACGGTTCGTGAATGAGGGCCAATGGCCCTCATTCATGAAACTGTTCGTATTCTAATCCTACGTTTCTCCTACTTTTGTTCTTACGAAGCGTTCGTAAGAACATGCCACGTCAGATCCAACAAACTCTTCTATGATGAGGAAACGTGTGTAAATGGCTGCGTAAACATGATGAATCCCACCTGTTCTAATCAGCTGCGCGTGCCCGCGGAAATGTCATTTACATAAATTCCACCCCTCAAAACACCATATAAGGATCTAGTTTCCTGCCTCTGACAGCAGGAAGTGTCCATTCATTCAAACTCAAGAAGTAAAAAGAAGAACTTTACGCTCTGAGTTCTGCTCAGAACGGCTGGAGGTGGTCGCGCACTGCTACCCCCCCCCCGCTCCCGCTCCCCCCCCGCAAGTGTCGGATGTGTTCTTGAACAGAAGCATTTTATATATGACGAGTAGGGATGAGGACATGTTGTTTAAAGTGTCTCGAAACTACAGTTCACTTCATATTAATATGGTGCATGTTCTCCCGTGGGTCATACTGTATCAGACATCAAGAATAAATGGTTTGATCTGAAAATGGCTTCAGAAAAACGTCTCGCCGCAGCACGGACAGCAGGTGGTCAGGAGGTGGTCAAGGAATGTTGTGCCGACATGACAGCAGGAGGAGGTGCTCGCGCCGTGAGTGGCACGGGTTGGAGGTGGTCGCGCTGAGCGATGCACGGGTTGGAGGTGGTCGCGCTGAGCGTGGCACGGCTGGAGGTGGTCGCGCTGAGCGTGGCACGGCTGGAGGTGGTCGCGCTGAGCGTGGCACGGCTGGAGGTGGTCGCGCTGAGCGTGGCACGGCTGGAGGTGGTCGCGCTGAGCGTGGCACGGCTGGAGGTGGTCGCGCTGAGCGTGGCACGGCTGGAGGTGGTCGCGCTGAGCGTGGCACGGCTGGAGGTGGTCGCGCTGAGCGTGGCACGGCTGGAGGTGGTCGCGCTGAGCGTGGCACGGCTGGAGGTGGTCGCGCTGAGCGTGGCACGGCTGGAGGTGGTCGCGCTGAGCGTGGCACGGCTGGAGGTGGTCGCGCTGAGCGTGGCACGGCTGGAGGTGGTCGCGCTGAGCGTGGCACGGCTGGAGGTGGTCGCGCTGAGCGTGGCACGGCTGGAGGTGGTCGCGCTGAGCGTGGCACGGCTGGAGGTGGTCGCGCTGAGCGTGGCACGGCTGGAGGTGGTCGCGCTGAGCGTGGCACGGCTGGAGGTGGTCGCGCTGAGCGTGGCACGGCTGGAGGTGGTCGCGCTGAGCGTGGCACGGCTGGAGGTGGTCGCGCCGAGGGTGGCGCATGGCGTGGTGGTGCGTGATTTTTATTAACCCCGGGGCACGGGCGCCCACGCGCAGGTGGCGCGGTGGTGGACGAGGGGCGGGGGTGCGGGGGGGGGGTTTGAAGCCGCTTCATTTTAATTTAACCAATATGTGTCGTTGCATTTAATTGTTTTTATGCTCTAAATATTCTCTAAATAACGAAATATGAGGTTATTAGTGGAGAAAAGGCCAGCAGACTACTGTTCGTAAAATATACGACAGGTCCGGACCACACGTAGATTTTGTTCGTATCTGAAAAAAATCCTAGGATACGAAAATATTGTTGGATGCCACAAATGATCCTAAATCACTCGTAAGCACAGTTTAAGCACAAATCTGTGCGTACGAACGGTTCATGAATGAGGCCCAATGTTCTTACATTCATTGAAATCAAAATGTAATAAATGACATGTTAAATAATTTCACTGTGATTTGATTATGAGTTAAATGTAGTTAACATCAGACCTGTTAAAATGTGAGTAATTAAGTAAAAGTCAAAAGATGAGTTTTGAAAACTTCAGATGGTCTGCAGCCACCATGAGAAGAGCTCAGAGGAACTGACGAGGTAACAGAGATCATTCTAAAGACATTTTAAAACACGCCTGATGTGAGCTCCACATCTGCTTTTTGTCAAGATTATAGCTCCTGAGTTTTCAAGCTGCCACTGACATACACTCAGAGTTACTCAGTTATACTCAGAGTTACTCAGTTATACTCAGAGTTACTCAGTTATACTCAGAATGATACTCAGAGTTATACTCAAAGTTATACTCAGAGTTATACTCAGAGTTACTCAGTTATACTCAGAGTTATACTCAGAGTTATACTCAGAATGATACTCAGAGTTATACTCAAAGTTATACTCAGAGTTATACTCAAAGTTATACTCAGAGTTATACTCAAAGTTATACTCAGTGTTATACTCAAAGTTATACTCAGAGTTATACTCAGAGTTATACTCAGAGTTATACTCAGAGTTACTCAGTTATACTCAGAGTTATACTCAGAGTTATACTCAGAGTTATACTCAGAGTTATACTCAGAGTTATACTCAGAGTTACTCAGTTATACTCAGAGTTATACTCAGAATTATAGTTATACTCAGAGTTACTCAGTTATACTCAGAGTTATACTCAGAGTTATACTCAGAGTTACTCAGTTATACTCAGAGTTACTCAGTTATACTCAGAATGATACTCAGAGTTGTACTCAAAGTTATACTCAGAGTTATACTCAAAGTTATACTCAGAGTTATACTCAAAGTTATACTCAGAGTTATACTCAAAGTTATACTCAAAGTTATACTCAGAGTTATACTCAAGAGTTATACTCAAGAGTTATACTCAGTTATACTCAAAGTTATACTCAGAGTTATACTCAAAGTTATACTCAGAGTTATACTCAAAGTTATACTCAGAGTTATACTCAAAGTTATACTCAAAGTTATACTCAAAGTTATACTCAGAGTTATACTCAAGAGTTATACTCAGAGTTATACTCAGATATATACTCAAAGTTATACTCAAAGTTATACTCAGAGTTATACTCAGAGTTATACTCAGAGTTATACTCAAAGTTATACTCAAAGTTATACTCAGAGTTATACTCAGAGTTATACTCAAGAGTTATACTCAGAGTTATACTCAGAGTTATACTCAAGAGTTATACTCAGAGTTATACTCAGAGTTATACTCAGAGTTAGAATGATACTCAGTTATACTCAGATATATATATATATATACACCGGTACTCAGAATGATACTCGGAGTTATACTCAGAGTTAGAATGATACTCAGTTATACTCAGATATATATACCGGTACTCAGAATGATACTCAGAGTTATACTCAGAGTTAGAATGATACTCAGTTATACTCAGATATATATACCGGTACTCAGAATGATACTCAGAGTTATACTCAGAGACTCAGAGACACTAAATTTTGGGAAATTATTAACATAAATATCACAATTAGAAAATTTTAATCATATCTGGGACTTACCTTGAATATAAAATCAGGCCATTTTGTTGAAAGTAAATGTATTAAAACTGTATGTAATTTTTACGTAATAACTTCAATATGGCACGATGGATCAGTAGATAGAGCTGCTGCCTCTCAGCAAGCAGGTCGTCCAGATTCAAATCCCAGCTGGGGGTCTTTCTGGGTGGAGTTTGCATGTTCTCTCCGTGCCACGTGGGTTTTCTCCGGTTTCCTCCCACAGACTAAAAACATGCATGTTAGACTGATGGTAACTCTAAATTGTCTCTAGGTGAGAGAGAGAGTGGTTGTTTGACTCGTTTGTCTCTATGTGTCCCTGTGATGGACTGAGACCTGTCCAGGGTGTCTCCCACCTCTCGCACAGTGATGGCTGGACATGGGTACCAGTGACCCCCATGACCAACCATGACCCAAAAAGGAAGAAGCAGGTAAAGATAATGGATGGATGGATAACGCCTCTAGTGTTAAATATTTTAAATGAAAGACTCGGTTTGGACTGGTGCGATCTTAATGAGGACGTACATGAAACCAGAACATCTGATGCACTGATCCCACAGGATGTGACAAAGAAAAGGGTCTTCACTGAGCGTTCAAGTGTGATGAAGAATTTTGGGAAGAGATTAAACAATCTGTGGAAATTACTGTACATGTGTCCCTGATGGACATGTGATGGACATGTGATGGACATGTGACGTGTCCAGGATGTTTCTTGCCTCTCACAGCCAGTAAAGAAAGTGCATGAGAGGGAATGATTGGAGGAAAAACATTCACCCTCTTGGATGTGTTGGATTTTCTTTACTATTAAAAATCAGTCTTTGTCAATATAAACTGTCCTTTGTGACAAAAAAATGTCAAAGTGAAATCCAATTTACTACAAAGTTATGAGACAAAAATAAAAAATATTCACTCCCTTTAAAGAGACTGTCCCACTTCAACTGAGGGAAAAGATTATTGAAAAGTACAAGTCAACGATTTCCAAGGCCCCAAGCACTGCAGGAGTTGTGTTATCATCAAGAAATGAGGGAATATGGAACATGTGTAAATCTTCCAGGAGCAGACTCGCAAACTGAGAAGAAGAAACTCCAGACGTCTGTGACCTCTCTGAACCAGCTACAGGCTTCAGTTCAATTCACTTCATTTATATACAGTAGTGCCATTTTAATCCAAGTTCTCTCAGGGTGTTGTTCAAAAACATTCACTAACATCAAAACTTGTTGAAACGTTACATCTTTAATTCAAAGACTTTGTGAAGTATTTTGCAAGACCAAAATATTAAAGACAAAACGTTTCAACAAATTTAAAATGTTTTATTCAACTTTTATTTTTTAATCCATCCAGAGGACCTGACTCAACTTTATGAGATTTTCTACCTGGATATTGAGCAGCATCAGGACACTAACGAGCCATTGTTAAGAGTTAATTAAATAAAACTTTTGGGTGTCGTCATTGATGAGAAACTGACATGTAAATATCATGTAAAATACTTAAGAATAAAAATAACAAAATCAATTGCATTACTGTATAAAGTAAAATAGTTTTTGAATGACAAAGTTTTGAATATATTGAAAATCTATTGTATTGAAGTTTGGGGAAAAGCATGTAAAACTATTACAAACCCTGTTTTTATTTTACAAAAAGAGCTATAAGAATTATTAAAAAGTGCTATGGTCACCCAACAAATATATTATTTCATCAAATTTAAATTATTAAAATTTTATGATTGAACATAGTATTTTACAAGTCATGTATAAAACTCGTAAAAATATTACTCCCTAATATTCAATTAAAATTAGTTTTAAAAAAGAGTCATTATAACCTGAAGAGAATGTAAATAATTGTAAAACCTTCAACTAGTCTGAAGGAGTTGAGTTGTAATTCAGGGAACAGGATTGTGTTGACTTGATATCACCATAAACATTTCTAAAAAAATTTATATGTTTAAAAAGATGATTAAAGTTGTTAGGAAGGTATAGTGCAGGTGAAGGATACCTGAAGTTTTTTTTTTATTTTCAGTTTGGAGACTGTTCAAGTGAAGGTTGTTATTTGTTTGTAGTTTTTTTTTATTTATTTTTTATAAGGGGCAGATATTACAAGAATATTTTCTTCTTTATGCACCTTTTCATTCAATGTTTTATTTTTGATGAATTTGTTTTATTATAAATGAATGAAAAAAAAAAGCTGACGGTCCTTTAATTACATTTTAATGTGAATTAGCTATCTGGCTGTCAGTGGCGGACTGGTTGATCACTATGATAAGGAGCTATTTCTACGACTGAGTTTGCTGCAGGCTGAAGAAGTCTTTTGGATGAAAGAAGAAATGTTTCAACAAAGAATCTGTCCAGACTGAACTGCGTTAGATTTTTCTACCTGCATTATTGAGCTGCGTTAGTTTTCTACCTGCATTATTGAGCAGCATCAGGCCATTTTAAGGGAAATCCAACAGTAGTCCCTCTGTTTTGTGGACACACTCTTTCAGTTTTCAATGTAAGACTGTATACGACACACAACTGTCAACTTTAATATTACGGTACTCACATGATTGGGACGTTATGGGATAAAAAGTTAACTGGAGCAGACGGGAGTGGGAACCAACTATTGTAATGGGACAAAAATCAGAAACAAAACAAACAAAAAATGTTGGACACGTGTCACCATTTTGTAGTTTTCTTTCAATAAGCCTGTACTGTATCGCAAGTGAAAAGAACTACATGGCCCAGCAGCCAACAGTTCTTTCTGCTGAAATGGCAGCAGTGGAGGGAGCAAACACAACATGCAGACGGTGGCGGGGTTCGGCCTGGTTCTAGTCGCTGCGGTGCTGGTCTGTACTCTGGCTGAGGTGATGGACTACATCCTGGGCAGCCTCACGTGCAGTGTCCTTCCTGGAGCGGCAGCACGCACACATCAACGTGGACGAGGCGGTGGGCTTCATGATGCCGCAGGGTAGGTCTGTTGAACCAGAACTGAGCTGCAGCTGCTGGTCTGCAGAGCTGCAGAGTACCCATATAAAATGTTGCAGTACTGTGCAGTACATATATGTATGTATGTATGTACCGGTAGTTAAAATTACGTAGGTTTAAAAGTTTAGTTTTGTTAAGAACACTGCAAATGTGGGGTTTATAAAACCTTAATATGTAAAAATACTAAAATAAATATAGCGTTCCTACTTTAGTTTTTCACCCATCATGGTGGTGTGTGGAACATAACCACCATGATAACAGAGACTACTGTACAAGAATGAAAAAAAAAAAAGAAGAAAAAAAAAAGGTCCTAAAATGAAACCTTGTGGAACACACATTTTAGTTGATCAGGGTTTCTGGTCAGGATGGTGCTATCAGGCCTGGTCCCAGATAACCAGCAAAAAATGGGTCAATAGAAGAAAAATAACAAAGGACAAGGAATGTCTAAGCACATCCTCACAAGTTTAATTGTTTCACATACATTCAATTAAAATAACATCATTACTGCTCACACTCACACCTGTGTTCAGGTCATGTTGGCTAGTTAAGGCTAAGCTCAAACAACATGCAGTGACACAACATGGATGGTAGTGTTTAAAAGTGTAAGATAGTTCAGATAGTGTTGTTTTAGTTTTACTTTGAAATGATCAATGTTTAGTTTCTAAATATTTCCTCCATACAGGGGTTTTAGAAGACCTGTGATACAACTCGTACTGTACGTGGTAGTCGTGATGCTGTACACAGAACACCAGCCTTTTGTTCTACGACAGAACAGACCTGTTAAGAAACCATATCTAGAATAGGTTAAAAGCATTAAAAGAAAATAAGGTATATGTGTGCACTTTCAAGAAGAAGAGTGTTTACAATAGAACTAGTCTTCCTGATGGGAATAAACTAGGCTAGAAGTCCTCGAGTTACAAGCTTTGGTATGAAGCTGCACCACAAAGTGGAGATCCTTCAAGGTATAATACAGTATATGATGAAAAAATGAGCCAAGTTTCATAGAACACAGCAGAGACATTGTTCCAAAAAAACATTCATTTGTGTACAAGGCAACATGACGGTTTGAAGAAAATACTAGATTGGAGTTAGAAAGGCCTTTACATGATGGAGTGTTCAGCAGGGGTATATATCTGTTGGCTTCAGGCAACAGTTGTCCCTTTCATAAAGCGCTTGTAAATGAGTCCTCGAGGCTCAATGAGATTAACCTGACTAAATAAAGGTTGAATGAATATAAATGTCCTTCTAGTCTCAATGCCATTAATGAAAGGCCTGAGGCAGCACAGAGGGTTCAAGTCAACCTGCTGCTGTTACGCTTCTGAGCCACAAGGTGAAGTACTGAGAGCTGTAACGGTTGATACATGAGAGAGAGCTACCATGGCGTGCACAGGAGTTCACACAGGGCTGACAGACGATCCGTGCAATCAAACGCAAGATGTCCGACACACGTTTTTGTGTAGTTCTCCACAACAACACCTCCGAGTTACACTCCACAGTTTGTTCACAATGCTGGCTTCATTTCTAACACCTCCCACCATCGTGAGACTTGGCCAGCTCAGTTAGTGATGCATGAACAGCTAGGCTGCTTACAAAGGGGCTCGCCTTGTTTTGTGAAAGGGGTAAAGACTTTACTTAGGTAAGTACTTGGTATCCCTCTGGAAGAATAATCCGTCTCGTCAACCACTGGTAGAGGAGGTATCGCTCATTGTCATGTATTAAAGATGGACTTCATAACAGATCCCAGAAGCTGAAGCTGATAGAGGAACATAGGAGAGATTCCCCATAGGATGGTCCCAGGACAAGTGTCTCCCCCTTGAACAAACAGGACATTTACATTGTTAAAAAACTCATCATTTTTCCAGATGCTGACTCTTGTTGATTCATGTAGTCCTTTCCTTGCTGTGGGTGAATAGGTGGGACCTTAAGCCCCATCATCCTAGTACGCTGACAGTGGTCTCAGAAATACAACCTGGCAACCCGACGTTCATAAAATGAGTCCTGCTGGCTTCAACTCACTGCAAAACGCTGAAAGAAGGCAGGGAGACGTAGTGGAGTATGGAGTACACATGTCCATGATGTGGCTCAGATAGCGACTGCAGGGCCTGGGTATGGCTCCGCAACGCACTCGAAATCCTCTGGCTCAGGGATTTCAAGGAGCCACGCCTCGTTTTCTTTCTCTTTATGTTCCTCTTGGTTGGATGCTGTATCTGTTCCTTCTTCTGCCACCCTTTGCAGAACTTTGTAATAGTGACAGTCCCGCCCGTCATCTTGATTATAAGGAGGTGCCAGAATGTCAAGGAACGCAGCGGGGCCATCCACTGCATCGATCTGATGGAGGTTATCCCGCACAGGAGTGAGGAGGCACGGCCCGCTGTTCTCGGAGTACTCCACAACTAAGCGACGCTCGGCGCGCCACATGAAAGTCGCCTGCCAGGGGGTCATAGGAGGGTCGCAGTGTGGAGGGACAGGAGGACTGTTCTCCAGCTTGTCAAAAGACTGGACATTGATCTTTCCATAAAGAACCTGGACAAAAAGATAAAAAGGTGAAAAAGGAAAGAGACAAAATGACTGCAGAAACAATTTACTGTGTTAGATCAGTGGTTAAAGATCTCCTATTTGATTTGATAAGTACACGACGTAATTAAAGACATAACATTTCTTTAAGGAATGAATATTATCCCTTACATGTCATGCCAAAGCTGCAAACTAAGATCAACATCAACATACATTGAGAAATACAGTTAGCCATTTTGGTCAAATTAAAAAAAATTAACTTTAAGTTCAATATTGCAAGATGACACTGAGAGTATGTGCTGGGGATGTCTCGCAGCTACTACCACATCAAACTTTAACTCAATATATGCAAACTTACTGAGCTCTGACCATTTTTGTGTTGCCTGGTGTCAATAAGCTGTAGCAACTTGTCATGTATTGGGATGCTGACAGAGTTTACGTGATGACGTGTGTGGGGGCGGAGTTAAGAAGGTGTTCGTTCTGGAAGAGCGGTGGCAGGTGGTGGATGAAGATGGTTCAATAAAGTGAATGAAACGATACCACTTCGTCTAATGATTCAATTCAGAATATCTGCCTAATTAAGTAATAAGGTGGATATACAACAATGGCGACGAGGATGAGATTGTCAAGCTGAAGATGACGATGGATTCATGTGGATTGTAAAGACGGTGTCGCGCTGAAGACGTCAACGGCAACACGAGGTTAGCTAAAAAAGTTCAAGCTAACATGGAAAAGTCAAGTATTCAACCGTTCGATTGCTACACGGATCCAGCGACCCTTGGACCAAGATGGACAAGGTGGCTGACATCATTTGAGCTGTATGCAGACGGTAAAGGACTTATTCTGTTTGATGATGCCACAGACGCAATTAAACAGCGGAGGCGCGCGCTGTTACTGCACCTGGCCGGACAAGACGTGCAGGACATTTTTTCTACATTACCACAAGGAGGTGAGGTTACGGATTATGAAGCTGCAGTGGCTGCGCTGAACACTTATTTTGTGCCACGAGTAAATGAAGCATATGCTCGTCAGACTTTTCACAAAATATTCCAGAAACAAGGTGAAACTATTCAACAATTCTGTACTCGCTTAAGGCAAGCTGCAAGAGACTGTGACTTTCGTGGCGACAATGATAACCAAATAAGAGATGCGGTTTTGAGCAAATGCACATCTGAATACGTGCGAAGAAAGTTGCTGGAGGAGGGTCCCGGCTTGACACTGGCTCGTACACTGGAGGTGGCTTCGCAGTGCGAGCGCGTGGAGGAGCAGCTGGCGGCGATGAGCGTCACCGAGGAAAAGAAGATGGAGGACGCGGTCAACAGGATTGCAACAACAAAGAAAGGAAAGCACTGGAAATCAAAAGAAAATGTGAAGGAGGAAAATAAAACAGAAAGACAGTGTTACAGATGTGGATTCACAGATCACATGGGAAAAGATCCAAAATGCCCAGCACGAGGACAAACATGTCACAAATGTACTGGTAAGGACCACTTTTCAAAAATGTGCCGCACAAAAAGGCAAAAGAACCAAAATGTGAATATGATGGATGAATATGCTTTTATTGTGAAGGAGGACAATGTACCTGATAAACTGTTATTTTCTGTGGGGGGAGTCGAGCTAAAAATGTTGATTGACTCTGGTGCTACAAGCAATATAATGGGAGAAAATATATGGGAAAAACTTAAAGCTGAAAAGATAAAATGTTATTCATATGTACCTAAAGAGCAGAGAAAGCTGTATGCTTATTCCTCAACACAAGCTTTAAACATTAAAGGTGCATTCAGGTGTGAAGTGAAAATTGGCAACAGGAGAGAAGAAACAGAGTTTATTGTCATAAGAGGCAATGGTGAACCACTCCTGGGTAAAAAGACTGCTGTAAAGCTTGGGTTATTAAAAATAGGAGAAAATGTAGCAACGGTCTCAGAATCAAAAAACATTCTGCAAGAACAGTACCCAGATGCATTTAAAGGAATAGGAAAATTAAACACCAAACAAAGCAAACTCACAAAAGAAAGAGTGAGAGCTGTAGCAACAGGAAATGCTGCAGATGGAAATGCTGCAGGTGTTAATGGGAAACTAAATACTGCTGACTCATTATCAAGACTGTTATCAGATAAGATAACACAAGACACACACATTCATGAGTCTGAGGAGTATGTGAGACAGGTGGAGGAGGCATCTGCTACAGATTCAGAATTAACAGAGGTGCGAAAAGCAGTTGAAAATGGACATTTTGAAAAATGCAAAGCATATGCACCCATTGCTAATGAACTGTGTGTGGTGGGATACATAGTTTTAAGAGGAACACGCATTGTGATGCCAGAAAAGCTCAGAGCTAAAGCAATCATGTTGGCACATGAAGGACATTTAGGAATTGTTGGGACAAAACAACGGCTCAGGACAAGAGTATGGTGGCCTGGCATGGACAAAGCAACAGAAAAATATTGCAAAGCATGTCATGGTTGTCAAATAGTAGCCAGACCTGATCCACCAGAACCGGTGAGAAGCACAATTTTACCAGATGGACCGTGGCAAGATGTGGCAGTAGATTTACTGGGACCATTATCTTCAAATCACTCCATTCTTGTGCTAATAGACTATTACAGCCGTTATTATGAATATGAGGTGTTAACATCTACGACTGCTGAGAAAGTCATTGACTCTATTGACTGTATGTTTAGTAGACATGGTCTACCAGTTTCCATTAGATCTGACAATGGTCCACAGTTCAAATCTGAATTATTCAAAGAATACTGTGAGAACAATGGAATCAAACATGTGAGGACAACACCAAAATGGGCTCAAGCCAACGGTGAAGTTGAACGTCAGAACGCATCACTGATGAAGAGGATCAGAATTGCACAAGCTGAAGGACTGGACTGGAAACGAGAACTAAGAAAATATGTGACAGCTTATCGAAGCATTGAACATGCAACCACAGGCAAAAGTCCTGCAGAACTGTTATTCAACAGAAAAATGAGAGGAAAGTTACCGGACATGAGTGAAACAAACACAGCTGCGTTGGATGTACGTGACAGAGACGCAGAACAAAAAGGAAAAGCGAAAAGTTATGCTGACATCCGAAGAGGAGCTCAACATTCAAAAGTAGAACTGGGAGACACAGTGTTGGTTCAACAGGAAAAAGTTGACAAACTAACAACACCATTTAATGCAATACCACACAAAGTCGTGAGCAAAACAGGAAACCAAGTTGTGGTTGAATCAC
>JBBPBX010024818.1:22716-39377 GCA_038048925.1 Garcialebias charrua | reverse complement strand
ATACACAGCAACAGAAAAACTGATGTTCACGCTCCATTTTTGGTAGACAGAACTGAAATTTGTAGAGTTAGTGAGGTGAAATTTTTGGGTGTTATTATTGATGAGAAATTAACATGGAGACCTCACATAAACAAATTGAGAACAAAAATATCCAGATCAATAGCAGTTCTGTATAAAGTAAGAGAGTTTTTCACTGATAAAGCATTGTTTATGTTGTATAATGCAATAGTTGTTCCTTATTTGGCTTACTGTATTGAAGTCTGGGGTAAAGCATGTAAAACTATAACTAATCCTTTGTTCATTTTACAGAAAAGAGCTGTACGAATTATTATGAAAAAAAAACTATAGATATCCGTCGACTACTTTATTTTATCAATTGAAAATTTTGAAGTTCTATGATTTGGTTAATTATAACATTTTGTTGCTTATGTATAAGGCACATAAAGGCATGTTGCCTGTCAATATTCAAACACATATTGTTAAAAGAGAGAGTGTATATTTTCTTAAAGGAATTGAGATGTTTGTGAAGCCTTATTTTAGTACTAGTTTGAAGGAACGATCCACAATAATTCAGGGAATAGGATTGTGGAATGGTTTGGAAGATACTGTTAAGAATGCCAGATCACTGTGTACATTTAAGAGACTGATAAAGACGAGTTTCTTGGAAGAATATGGGAATCGTTAATACATATATCTACTTAAGTTGTTGTCTGATTTGATTAAGATGTTTGAGTTTTTATGTTTTTAATTTAGCTAGATTGTAATTTTCTTTTTGAATTAAAATTTTTATATATATAATTTGATTTACATTAGAATTGAGTAAAAAGGGGCAGTTTTCATAAGACTACTGTAGTTCTTCTTCTGCCACCTTTCATTTTATTTAATTTACTTTTTGTTATTGTATTGTATGTATAATTGTCATGTTTTTAAATGAAATGAATAAATTTTCTAAAAATAAAAAAATAAAAAAGCTTTACATAGAATGATCCTCTAACAATTTGGAGGTTACAGTTACTGGAACATCAGAGAAACTGTAGAGGCCAGAAATGACAAAGACCAAAGAATCTGTAGCTGCTTGTGTTACAGTGACAGATGACTTCAGCAACAAAAAGACACACAAAAAGATGATGAAACAGATTCAGAAAATTAAGATTTTTTAAACCGTTTAATTCTCCAATCTCCCACACGTAATTACTGCCTGTTTTTGGCACCGTCTCACACCAGAGACCAAATGTTATTTTCAGCCCAAAAGCTCCAACTTATAACTTGGAACACCATATAAGTCCAGAAACTGTCAGAGGACACTGGAGCTCCTGGCACACCACTTGTTGGAGTTTCCAGTAAAAACTGAAGTAAAGGAATTATAATGAGACGAAACATTTCACACATTGCAATCACAACAAGGAAGCTCTGTGACAGGTAAAGACCTGACGTGAGCACTCACCAGCTCCAGGTTCTGTTTGTTGCCATGGTAAGCTGCGTAGTGAACAGCACTGTAACCTTTAGAGTTCACCATGGATGGATCAGCACCGTTGTCCAAAAGATGCTCCAAGCAGCTGCGTATGAAAAGACAACAGTCGTTTTAAAACAGTCATTTTGTGGTTCTCCCTTTAATTTGAAGCCCGTGTTGTAGTAATTTTATTTTTTTATAATAACACGAGGCAAATAAAACTCACAAGTACGACTCCCTCGTTTCATCCTCATTACTTTGATGATTTCCAGAAAAATTACGATCAGTTCTGCAAAATAAAAAAAATAAATAAATAAAAAGATTTTACACGTTTAAAATTCTACATCATTTCAGCAGCTCAGCAAACCTGTAAAGTTAACTTTAAAGTTGCTTTTTACTTAACTTTGAAAACAAACTTCACGTCAGAAATTACTTTGAATAAATATCAAACATAAAACTAAGAAAAATATCAGCTTCTGCTTCAGGGAGTCGTGATAATTGAAACATTTTTGCAACATTTTTACATGGGAGGACAAACGTGCACCACAACGTAACGTAGGGCTGAACGATTAATCGCATTTGCGATAATCTCGCGATATGTTAAAACGCGATTGTCTAATCGCACGGGCTGCGATTTGACTGGTCACGTGACTTGGGAGTGAGCCGAGCCGAGCAAAACAGAGCAGGAGGGATGGGGGACACCGTGCGCTCCAACACAGTTGCTTCAGGCTCGACAGAAGTCATAAAAGTAAAAAATTCAGGTAAGTTAGCCCATGTAAACGTGTATCTGAGCTTAGAGGCTGAAACACAGAGACAGCGGGAGATAAACAGAGCACGAGCTGGTCATGTGACCGGGCCTGCTTTTGACAGTGCCCTGTTAGCAGCTAGCTCAGCAAGCTAACGTTCTGCGTGAAAAAGCTCATTCATTATCCGATTTTTAAAAAAAAACAGTTTTGTCATTAGTGATATGAATTAATACAGAACCAGTAAAACACACGTTTCGCGCAAGCTGTTTTTTTTAAAACGCGGTGTTTAATGATTGTTAGCTTTAGCGTAGCTATATTTTTATTTAATTTTTTTAATTTAACGTAGCTATTTAGATGAGGTGATGCAATTTCTCATTACGTGCATTACCAAACATGGTCGTGATGTCACGACTACTGTATTATACTATCCTTTTTATTGTCCGTTTTAAATAAAAATGTTAATTATTATGATCTATATTCGTGTAGCTCCGCCCTTTAAGCCACGCCTATTGGATTTATTCCCGCGCTTCGCGCCAATCACTGAAGACTTGTAGTCCACGCCCACCTGCTGTGGGCCACGCCTCGGTCACTATTCAAGCGGCCATTGACCGAGAAACTGCTCCCCAAAAAATTTTCACGTCTAACACTAACAAAGATTTTTCCACAAAACAACATGTTTTTCAAACGACCTTCAAGAAATGCACAGGATGTGAATTTTAGCTTCATCCTGGCGGAGGACAAGCACCCACTCTGTGAGTCGTGCTTTGGAGTCCAACACGGACAGCAGGCCGTGGTTCAGCACCGCATGCTCAGCCTGCCAGCTCCTGAGGAGGAGGAGAAGAAGCTCCGGTTTGACCTCCCCTGTCCACTGGGCACCGGAGGCTCGACCGAAGGTGGACGCTCCGCCCAGCCTGTGGTAAGCAGCTGGCGGTGCACCACAACGTAACGTAGGGCTGAACGATTAATCGCATTTGCGATAATCTCGCAATATGTTAAAACGCGATTGTCTAATCGCATGGGCTACGATTTGACTGGTCACGTGACTTGGGAGTGAGCCAAGCCCAGCAAAACAGAGCAGGAGGGATGGGGGACACCGCGCGCTCCAACACAGTTGCTTCAGGCTCGACAGAAGTCAAAAAAGTTAAAAATTCAGGTAAGTTAGCCCATGTAAACGTGTATCTGAGCTTAGAGGCTGAAACATCGAGACAGCGGGAGATAAACAGAGCGCGAGCTGGTCATGTGACTGGGCCTGTTTTTGACGGTGCCCTGTTAGCAGCTAGCTCAGCAAGCTAACGTTCTGCGTGAAAAAGCTAATTCATTATCTGATTTTTAAAAAAAAAAAACAGTTTTGTCATTAGTGATATGAATTAATACAGAACCAGTAAAACGCACGTTTCGCGCAAGCTGATTTTTTTTTTAAACGCAGTGTTTTATGATTGTTAGCTTTAGCGTAGCTATTTTTTATTTTTATTTAACGTAGCTATTTAGATGAGGTGATGCAGTTTCTCATTACGTGTATTACCAAACATGGTCGTGATGTCACAACTATTATACTATCCTTTTTGTTGTCCGTTTTAAATAAAAATGTTAATTAAATTATTATGTTCAGTAATGTGAAGCTATTTAGTCATCAAGTTTTGCATCCACTTAAAGGTGCAGTCTGCAGTTTCTGTAGTGCAGTCTGTAAGTTTTCTAAAAATATATTTTTAACATATTTCTTCACTCTGTCACTATCTCCTGACAGACGGATGTTAGACAAAGTAATCTCTGAAAAAACTATAGTCCCCTTGCTTCTCCAGGTGTTACTAAAAGCATTTCTAAAAACCCACAGTGACCCGCCGTTAAAGGTTCAGTCTGCAGTTTCTGTAGAACTGCAGCACTTAGAAATATTTTCAACAGGCAAAGCTTCTGATCCCTCCCCCTCAGAGCCATATATGGCTCTGCCCCCTTGTGGTCTGTTGAAATTTAAATTCAAGCTCTGTTTTTATTGGCTGATTCAAATTCAAGCTCTGTTTTTATTGGCTGGTTACAAACTCTGTTTTTATTGGCTGGAAAATGGCGGGTCACCTTTTCTTTTTAGAAATGCTTATTTACCACCTGGAGAAGCAAGGGGACAATATTTTTTTTAATTTTTTTTCAGAGATTACCTGGCTAACATCAGTCTGTAAGGAGGTAGTGACAGAGTGAAGAAATATGTTCATAAAAAAAGCTACATACTGAAGCTTTAACGTTGACAAACTGTGAAAAGCTAAAACCTGTACTGTACATTGCTTTTAACCAACAAAGTGAGAAGATTTGTCAGTGAGAGTAGAGTATGTGAATCACTGAATTCTGAGTGCTGGTGTCCAAGTGAACAGCGAGCTGTGTGGTTGCATTTGTTGCGGCCAGTTTTTGAAAATTAAAGCTTATTGTTGTATAGATGGCTTGCATGCAAAAATAGCAGCATTTGTAGCTGTGTACACTGTTGTGTGGATCAAACTCGTTTTATAACCATCTTGGCAGTCGTAATAAACTTTGAAATTATTATAGGCAGATTTGGAGCAGTCTTTAAGAAATATTTACAATCAGCATGGGTTTTAGACCTGAACATTTGAGACTGCAGCCTCAGCTGTTTTCTCTCGACAGAGGGCTTCTGTGCAGAAGTCAAAACACAGCTCTAGTGCTCTTGAGAAGAGTTGGACATTTGCAACAACACGGGTTCAAGAAGCCTGCAACAATTCTGTGACTATTTTGAAAAAAACTATTTGTCACATAATTGAGAACCCTCAAACATTTGCAGACATTATGGAGACTCCCTTGCAAATGCCATTCATTAACCAGTCTCCAGCAGCCACAGCCCAGTGAGATACTGGCTACAGGCTGTGGACATAGCATCAACTTGATTCAACACCATCTGCCCTGTAGAACTGTAGTTTAAGAGTTTTGGTGTTTTCTGTCAGTTGCGCGCATCCTGCATTATCAGTCACTTTTATTTTGTGTAGCATCGCCAAATTATTTTACCAAGCTTTCGATGAAACCTTGGTTCAAGGGCATCTGAGTCCAGAAGATGACAGTCAACCAAACGCTGACAGTCACTTGGACATCATTGTTGCAGATTACGAGGACCCCTCATCAGACAAGAAGGGGGAAAACTCACATTACCTACCACAGGTAGAGAAAGGTGTGGAGATCCAAGGACCCCACACCGAGGTTGCTGTACTGTCCCCTGGGACAGGTAAATCGGCTATCAGCCAAGCTTTCGATGAAACCTTGGTTCAGGGACATTTGTGTCTAGAACTACCGTCAGAAATGACATAGTTTTTACAGACTCAAAGAGCCCCTCTTCAGTCAAGACGTGGGAAGACACACACAACGACAGTGACCTGTCGCAGTCTGTACAATCAGACACACCTGCGACTGCGCCGACAGTTGTGACACACCTGAATTACACGGAACGAGGTAAACGTAAGAAGATACGTTGGCCGAAACCTAAACGATTCCTGTGTACCGTCTTCTCTCAGCTGCGCGAACAGTTTAAACTAAACGGTGGCATCCTAACTTGTGCCCATGGACGGACGTCCTCACCTGTGTTCGTGGTCCCCCATGACCAAAGGGGGGTGATGTTAGGCCATGCCAAAGACAAAGATTTGAATGTACACCTCAGAAACACTTTTGCTTTCGCCCAGAAAAACCTGGAAAGATCCGCTGAAGGACGTAAGGCGTACTATGACCAGAAGGCCTCTCACAATGAACTCCAAGTGGGAGACAGAGTCTGGTACTATACGTTCGCCCCAGCAACCGGGAAAGGAGGGTCCGAGACCGGAACTCTCGCCCGCAAACTAATGCCCAGGTGGACTGGACCTCATCTGATAACAGACAAAGTGTCCTCAGTCGTCTACGAAATCAAAATCAGCAAAGGCCGCAAAGAGCCAATTGCTAAATGGGTACATCGAAATCAGATCAAACCTTACAAGGCGTTCAATGACTCCACAAAAGACAAAGATCTCACAAACTCACCGACTTCATGGGATAATAAGGTCGTCCAAACACAAGTTAGTAAATAAACTAATCAGGTTTAAACTACCATATTTCCCACCCTATAAGTCGCATTGTCCAATTTGAACTTAGAAACGCTAAGCCTAAAACCCACAACAAAAAACTAACCTTAACAACCGTTTAAATCCACGAGATTTAATTTGACCTCGGTCATAAAGTTGAGACCTGTTTTTCTTGTGTGTTGCACTTTGGAATCTGACGACAAGAGTGTGTCGAAGCAGTGAAACGTTGTTTCCTTGTTGTTTAGTCATTACTGTTGTCATTAGTTGAGATATTGTTTGGTTCTGAACACTCCCAGCCAAAAAGGTTTTGTATTAACATTGGTTAATGAATGATATGGATTTAACTATGCCAACATGCAGTTCGTTTTGTTAAATCTCAATCGTCGAAGAGTCAATGTAGTTTAAAGCTACTCAAGGTACAATAAACTACACTGGTCTCACAATTTCTAAATTGAACCGATTCGATCGTTTCTATTCTAGATTATCTATTCATTTTGATGAGTCTCGCCATAGACTTCAAAATTTATTAGGAATACCAAATCCTACGTCGTTCGTCTAAAAGACAACAGACATTTAGATCAAACTATATTTCATTTTTATTTTAGTTTAACCTAAACTAAGTAATGAATGGAGGAATAGTTTGGAATTAGAGGCCTTCGTTACAGAAGCCCTCCAAAATTTTATAGGTACAAATCCCTATATCTAATTTTACAGAATTGATCCACCCCTTAATTGGTAATTGTAGCTGATCTAAACCATGATAGCTTACATACCAGGTGCATATAGGTAAGGCCTAATGTAAAATCCCAATCATAAGCCCACCTAAAAAACCACATAATTGCATGACACATAGAACCAGAGTGGCACTGACTGGAAACCAACCAGCCAACAACCTTCGATGTGGGGACCTGCAGCTCCAACGCTTGGTCTTCAACCTTCATCCAAGGGTCGCCTCCTCTGCGTCAATCGAGGGATCCCCTCTACATGCTGATTATGAAAACAATTGTTGCTGATCAATCAACAAAACTAATCGTTGTGGAATTACCGCTGTGGATTATAAGACTTTGTTTTCCAAAGGATCACAGACTTTGTTTTCCAAGAGTTAACAGACTCAGTTTTCCAAGGGATTAAAAGCTTTTCGCAATGGGATTATAATTTTTGATTTTTCTTTTCCACTTGCTGGATTACTTCAAGATCAAAGACAGTTCAAGGTTTCCTTTCGTGTTGGACCCCATCCCCAAGGACTGGCGATGGCTTCCAAAAGGGGGGAGATGTAGTGGGCATGACCTTGTCCACTTTTAAGACACCTGTGTACTTTTGAACTGTCCAGTGATGACCTTTACTGACCTCTCAGTAAAGCAAGACATTTACTACAAAATCATTCATTTAGCTATAATCTGATAAATATAGTCACCAAAAGAGACTATTTCTATCTTTGATTTTAGGCTGATGTGATCAAAAGAATAACTTTTGTCATTTTCATGATGTGTGCTTTTAAGCTGTGTCATTCTGTAAGAGTTAAACTGTGTTCACTGCTGTGTTTAAAGGTGAAGCCTTCGGGTCACAGAGACCGGACGGTTTTGTTTAGAAACTCAGAGACAGTCTCATGAGCAGGGCTCCAGCTTTATCTATCTTTTTCCTAAACATTTCTCTCTGCTGCTGCTTGTAACCTTGGGTCCTGATAAGACAAGTGAACTCCTCTCTTTGTTCCTGCTTTAAGTTCTAAAACTGTGCGAGAACGCTCCAGAGTTTCTGGGAGTTTCGAAAGATGATGTGAACTTCCAAAGAGCTGAATGACCACAAGTCACGCGCTAAGGACTCGTCATCCAGCTGGGACTGATAACATGTTGTTATGGGTCCACTTTTAAGGAACAGAGCTCAAAAACTTTGTTTATTCCCTCCTGGAATAAGTTTATCTTGAAGTCAGAGGCCTGAAGCTGACATATTCTCTGATGACCAAGCGAAAACCAGGAGACGTTGGAAAACGTAAACCAGAACCCTGCTTGAAAGTATCGTACTGGTCCCCACAAGGATCCGTGCATCTGAAAGGCTACAAGGTCACCTCTTACCGGGCGGTCGTCAAAAGGTAAAGAGCTGTTTACAAAACGTACCTGGATTTTAGCAGAAGTCGGAGGAGAAGTGTCACTCTGGTATCATGCTCACGATAATTTCTTCTTAAATCTTTCCTCCTATTTCTTTCCCCTCTCAATCTAAGCTGGAAACTATTTTAAGTTTAAAGAGCCCACAGACTAAATATGTTAACATCCAATATTGAAGTCTGTTGTGTTAAATTTAAGTGTGCTGACGTATTAATTTGAAAGAAAGTGAAATCATGTCAATCAAGTGTAATGGTGTTAATTTAGTTGATTCATTTTAAATAAATGATAGTGTCTCTTTGACATATCAAACTAAGTCAATGTCCATTGTCACTTAATGGCTCTGTTTATTTGTCCATCATAAAGATCACAGAAATATTGGGTAAACTGAAAAAGAACAGAATCCGTGAATTTACTATTCAATCAGAATAAGTAAATTAATTAAGGTAAAGAGGTCAGTATTAATATTGACCTCCTCATTAACCCCTTACAACACAAAATACATTTACAAAAATATAGAGGACAATAATTGATGTCGAGTCAAAATCAACCATTGTCCGTTACTGTTCAGAAGCGAAATCTGTCCTTTGATTAGGGTTGGACACAGTCTGCTACAGTAAAACAAAGACAGATGGAGACATGAGCACGTTTCCTACCTGCTGAAGGCTTGGGAGGCAGCACAGTAGTGCAGGGGAGTGCAGCCTGTCTGGTCAGGCTCGTTGACCTCAGCGCCAGCGCTCACCAGGTTTACAGTGCACTGGTACCTCCCATTAGCAGCAGCATAGTGCAATGGTGTCCTGTAGGGTGCATACAAGAAGTCACTCAAAAATAGTACTTGTCTGAAATATCCAATTCATATTCAGACATCAAGAAAAACATATACTGTATGCAGAACACTTACCTTCCCATTATGTCTCTCTTATTCAAGTCGGTACCGCTACTTAAAAGCAAGTTCAGACATTCAACATTTCTGTAAAGACATGCAACCATCAGAAGAGATTAAAACATGTGACATTAAAACAAAACAAAAAAAGCACACGTTAATTATTTTACCCTCCAGAGGCAGCAGCGTGTAGGCAGGTCCTCCCAAAGTTGTCCGGGGTGTTGATGTCAAACCCAGCTGACAGTACGTGTTCTTTACTCATAGATGAAACTATACTATACAGCTGACCTGTAGGATGGTAAGGAAAGCTGGAGATGAAAGCTACATCATATGGATGTAAACATAGATTTTAAAGAGTATGTAAATCTGATTGCACACTTTCTTGGAACCAACCTGAGGAGAGTAACTTGCGACAACAGTCTGAAAACCCGTACAGCACCGCTAAGTGCAAAGGAAACATCCCATGTATCCCACGTCTGAAAAATAAACAAAACGAGTTGCTATGTAAAAACAGAACTTCAGTAAAACTCAGTGGTATTACAGCTTGACACATGAATGCATCATGTCAGCCGAGTGTTGTTAGAGCATTTTATATTTTTGCAATACCTGGCCGTGTCTGCTCCGTTGGTCATCAGAGTGCTGATCAGCAGTTCATGGCCGTACTTAGCAGCAACATGGAGAGGGGTATTGCCATACTTATCCACACAGTCAATCTCCCCTCCTGAAGCAAAGTAAAAAAAAGAGGGAGTGCATCAACGACAACTTTTAAAAAAAAAAAGAAGAAGACACAAATGCATTTTCTCACAGATCAGTCAGAGAAAAGTTCTGGTTACCATTTTGGATGAGGATCTGAGAGCGTGTGAAGCGTCCGTGAATCGCTGCCATGTGCAGGGGGCTCTTCCCTTCTTTACTCTGAGGAGCATAACAAACAATTACCAAAAGAGAGGAACTCCACACATCCACTGTAACATGGTAACATTGTTAAAGCTTTCATGACACTGATTAAATGTTCTGATGAGGCACAGTCCAGCCGGTCTGAACATCTCAGTGATTCTTTAAATAATTTTAATCTATAAACCAAAAGCCTGCATGACTCACCCTATGTTGAATACTCTTCAGAGCAGATAAATAAATAATAAATATTTTACTTTTGGATTACATTCAGATAATCTGCCAATAAAAACCCTGAGATAGAAATAAAGGTTTCATAAAGTGAAAACATTCAGTTGTTGCCTTCAAGTGTTTATTCCCCACACTTCATTCAGAGTTGATGTGAAAGTGATGTAGAGAAAAATGGTGCAGGCTGGACAGTTACCATATGAGACAATATGACACTAAATCAAGGATGTTACTTTAACCCTTTGTGAAGTCTGACTTTTCTTATAAAAATGTGCCATATTGGCAAAGAAAGTCATGTTAGCGTCACAAGTGCTCACCGGTTGTGAATGATGAAGTAATTGTGGATGAAAGATGCTGAAAACTTCACTTTCACATTTTCTAGCATACCAAACTCTCAGTGATTTATTAGTGAGGACTTAACTATAAGAGTTATTAATATGGAAAAAGAATGTCACTCCTTTCTGTGAGCGAATACATCAGTCCTAAAACTGACACATGCGCAATAATCCAGGTAGAAAAGTCTAACAAAGTTCAGTCAGGTCCTCTGAACAGACAAAAAAATTAAAAAAAATCTTGTTGAAACGTTTAGTCCTTTATCCAAAAGACTTCTTCAGTCCGAGGAGCTACAACAAACTCAGTCTTATAAATAGCACCTTCTCATAAGTCTGGACAATAATTCAATATCAATATATCACAATATACTTTTGTTCAGTAATGGTGATGTGATTTTTAAGCACATTTCCAATGTTTCGATATACATTACACTCTTATGATTACAGCGTTTCACTGACTGACGTTCACGACACAGCTGATTCAAGCCAAACAGAAAAAGCTGCAACGCATTGGCTACGTGAGTGATGACGTACACCACAGACACGGAGTCTGAGCCTAGAAGCAGTAGGTCAGAGTCAGCTGAAGACACCTTGTCACAAGTTTTGGAAGTTACAGCTCATTTAAAAGGCAACATATATTTTGTTGTAGGTTACATTTATGATCAACAAATCTTAAAGGGTGGGTGACATGATTTTTGAACTTTGCATAAAATGGCACAACATATACCAGTGTTTCCCCTACCATTATATAGGCGGGGCGCCCCGCCCCCTCAACAGAACCGAGCGCCCTGCCTACCCAACGCTCCAAACACCTGTCGGCACTGATGTAATGCTGAACTAGCAGCTCGCACTGCAGGTGCTCTAGCTGAAAAAAAACCCCATAAAAGCAGCCTCATGCTGAACACTCAGCTGACACCCACCACACATACACGCGCACGGCTCACGTTTCTCATCCCCACGGATGGGGAAAAAAAAAAAAAAACGAACGCGTGGCTGAAATGTTTCTCTGCTCGGCTCCAGCTGCGCGCGGCTCCAAACACACACTTTAGCGCACGGCTCACCCTAGTCTCACCTCCACCGAAAAATAAATAAATAAAACTGAACGCGGCTGAAATGTTTGGTTCTCCTCTGCTCTTAAAACTGCGCGCTTTCGGCTTTGAACAAGCGACCAGTCCCATGAAAACAAGCCAAAAACAAGCCCAACTTTGGCCCACCCCATTGTGTAAAACAAGGTCCGTTTTTAAACAGTATAAACATACAGTTATTATGGCATTATAGCAAAATTATGCTAAAGACTTTGAAGAACATATCCACTCTAAAAAATAAAAATACATTTGTCATATTTATACAAATTAATCCCATTAAGCCTCTGGGACTCATTTACCAGAGAGACCTGAATTTTAAACTAAGAGTGATGACAACAATGGACAACGACAACAACAGACAATCATAAAGGATGCGTACAAATTAAAAAATAAAATTAAAATTAAACAGCAAACTCATAGTAAGCCAAGTCAACAAAAAACTTTCTTTAATCTCTATCCTGAATCATGCTTTAAGTGTGTTCTCTTTCTCCCATTCTTTATTATATTTTTCCCCATATTTCCTCCACTTATTGGAGCTCATTTTAATGTGGTCTTGTCACTCTAGACAAATAAAGAACAAATAATAACAAGCCCAAACAAGCGAAGTTACTTTCAAAACAAGCCCAAGAAACCGCAACAACGTCTGCGCAGCTCAGGACGTGTCTCTGTCCGTCCGTCCCCCCCACCCCGCCATGGCAGGTTATATAGGGGAAACACTGTATACTGTATATGTTTTATCATTCAACTATGTTCGTTGTTGCAAACAAAATGATAGATTAATGAAAATTCGTTTCGAAGTCATTTTAAAATTTGCGCCGTGTTTCTTCACGGGACATCCGGGCACTTCCGCTTGCTACTTTTGTGACGTCATCGTAGGAATGTCAGTGCGGCTGCATATAGAACGCAGATTCATTTTCTGCACATTCGCCTATTTTTTTTGTATAACTTGAAAAATGCCGTTACGTTGTGTCGCATTTGGGTGTTCTAATATCATCAGTGAACAAGTGAGCCTTTTCACTTTCCCGAAAGATGAAATACTTCGTCAAGACGACCAAACAAACAAAGCTGTCCCCCTCGGAGCCGCCCTCGCTTCACTCCACCTGAACGGTAAGGCAGAACCTGGTGTTTCTTGTTTAACCCCCTGAACTAACTTCGGCTTCCCAAACTGAAGACAAATCGCTCAAACCTAAACTTAGATTGCTAAATTTGTCGGTTTCTATATTGTGCGCTATTATTATGTAAAAGGGGCGTTCTAGGAGACATTCCTACGATGACGTCACAAAATTAGCAAGCAGAAGTACCTGGATGTCCCGTGAAGAAACATGGCGCGAATTTTAAACTCACTTTGAAACTAATTTTCATTCAATTATAATTTTGTTTGCAACAACGAACAGTTGAATGATAAAAGATATAAACCGGTATGTTGTGCCAATTTATGCAAAGTTAAAAAATCATGTCACCCACCCTTTAAGCTCAATTTTTTTTTGTTTTTTGGGGGAACTGCACATGCACTTTATTTTTTGTTCTGGATTTTGTTGATCTATATTTTGTGCAGACTTTTTCAATTTACCTGTAAATAACAGAAGGATCCTTTTGATTTTTATACTTTGAGACTGAATACTTTACTGAATAAAGTAATTTCAGTAAAATTAACCCTTGTTGTTTTTTAGTTTTTATATAATATTGCAAAAGCAACATGTTAAGTTAATTTTGTCAAATGAATAACTATGATTTTTCTGTTGTTGTTATATCACAAAATGTATTGTTATTGTCAGAATGCTCTGAAATATCACAATGCTAAATTTGAGCCATATCACCCACCCCTAAAGTTTAACCATGTTCAGTTGCTTAACTAAACTTACCTAAATGAGACTATCAGTTTTCTGTGGAGCTTTCAATCTTGTGTATGTCCTGTACATATCGCAGTTTTGACAATAAAGTTGACTTTGACTTTTAACTTTACAGTGAGTGTTCATGAAGAAATAAACTATGTTGAGCAACAATATTTCCAGTTGTATGTAGGCCTGTCATGATAACAAATTTTGCTGGGTGAATAACTGTCTCAGAAATTATTGGAATAAACGATAATACTGTTTGAAATTTGACAATAATAAGTAATTATTGTCAAATTTAAGAAGAAATAATGGTTAATTTTGTGTGTAGTGCCTTTTTTGACCACCAGATGGCAGTATAAGACAGTTTGAATTGAAGGATGAAAAATGGTGTGGTTTGAGCTCTTTAACATAGCATTTTTACACAAAGATTTTAGTTGTTTTTTTTGAATCAGTAAACAAGTTCTCAGCTTCTTTTTGCAGGGAAAAACAACTTTTTAGACGAAGGCACAGGTTTCAACCATGAATTTTTGCAGCTTTGACAAGACAGTTTTTTTCCTGAGGTTGGCCTGTTAGCTTAACTAGCTTAGCTGTTTTAATGATCCAAAACCACGACTGATTATGTTGTCATCCAGTATCTTCAGTAGAAAGAGAGACAGGAAAAAAATGATAAAGCTAATAAATGAAAATGAGGTAGATAATTTTTATTTATCATGCGATTCATTTATTTATTGTTTATCATGACAGGCCTAGTCTTATGAATGTTTCTGTCAGCGATAATCTGCTACTTTGTGGTCAGCCTCCAAACAATCTATTAAAAAATAACTTTTCATACCTGTTGGTTGACATCTGCCCCATTGTTGACCAGCAACTCCAGACAGAGGGCACCGTTGGTGGAGACGGCAGCCAGGTGCAGAGGGGTGTAGCCACATTTGTTGGGCTGGTTAACGTTAGCTCCGTGGTTCACCAGTTCTGTAGCCACAGCTTCCTGCCCCATGTAGCAAGCAACATGGAGCGCAGTGTTCCCAAAGCCATTAGGCTCATCAATCTGACCACAACGCAAACAAAACATCCCACTTTAGATAAAAAGTTCTCACTAATACACATCCCAATCTAATGCAGCATGGGCTCCAACAATGTTCTTTACTACTTAAAAATGAACAAGCTGTTTATTCAGGATGGATTTTTCTAACAGAAAATATTTTATGTAACTGCAAAAACACAAATGTTCACCTCTGTTCCCATCCTCAGAAGGTACTTTACGATTTCAATGTGACCGCTCGCAGCAGCAGCATGGAGAGGCGTGTAACCTAGTTTATCTTTGCAGCTCTTGTCAGCACCGCGGGAAACCAGCATCTTCGCCACTTCCACATGTCCTGGGAGAAACGAACAAAAACACAATTTAAAAGCATTTCTACAAATAACTACGGTACTAACAAAAGAAAAAAAATGTTTTATTGATTTACTGTCGTGTCTTTTACACTGAAACAGAAATTGAAAACTTTTTTCCTGTTACTGCTCCTCATCTGAGCAAATCTAACCAGAGAAACAAACATGTCTGGAGTGCAGAGGCATGTTTACCCAAATAAGCAGCACAATGAATAGGCTGTCTCTCCTTTTTATCAATGGCACTCAGGTTGGCCCCTTTGTTCAGCAGCAGCTTCACCATCTGGAAGACGAAATATAAAATAAAAACATTATGGTTTATATTTTATTTTGGTTAGGTAAATCTGTAAAGGACAAAGTAGTTAGTGGTAAGTTTGTTGCAGTCTCACCTCCTGGAAGCCACTTTGAGCTGCATGGTGTAAGGCAGTCCGGCCAGTGCGATCTGCCATGTTCAGGTTGCTCAGCTGGGTCAGCAGGGCCTCTGCACAGCGCGTGGACCGGTTGGCAGCAGCCACGTGAAGTGGCGTCTGCCAAAACTTGTCTCGTGCATTTGCCTCGGCTCCACGCCTAAGCAAAAGACCCACTGCCCTCTGGGGAGAAAGACACCATCAGAGCTTTAGTAAATCTGCAGTTTCTGCATTACCTTCCATCAGTGCAGCATTTCACAACTACAGGGTATATGCAGAAATTCTTGAGTTGAATTTAATACCTTTTTAATACCATCAAAATATTTTTTATACCATCACGGCACTGAGTTGTAACCGTAGCGGCAACCTGTTGTATTTCAGTTCAAAGCAACTAATTGTAAAGTAATAGATTACTGTCATTTTCTTCCTAAATTTTGGTAGTAAATGTAGTTTTATAACAATTACTGGATACATCAATTTGCTTCTTGCCTCAATAAAAGCACTGACCTACTTGTTCTTTAAATCTAACCCAAGAGAAAAAGTTTTATTGTTCCCACACATAACATATCTCTAATGGCAAACGAAAAACAGTAAGCTTGAAAACAGAACAGTTTAGTTAAAATAATTCAACACTGAATACATGCACAATTCAAAAAGAGAGAGAAAAATAATAACTACTGTATTTTTCATCCTGTAAGTTGCAGTTTTTTTGCATAATTTACATGCCCTGCAACTTATAGGCCAAAGTGACATATTTATGGATTTTTCCCATTTTTATAAACATTTTTCAGCTGAGACATGACAGTTTCCATTCATTCTGACTGAAAGAAAAAAAAAAAACAGCAATACAGTACACTGATGGCCCCATAGTAGTAACAGGTTTATGGCATGCTGTTGGCTGTTGTATCACGTAATAGGAAAACGTGCCTATAATGACAAATTTTAAAAAGTTCAAGACAAAAACAACTGGACTTTATTTATTATACCATTTATTATACTATTATACTATACTTGATCCTTTATTGTTTTTTTCTTGCACTTTTTAGAATTCACCATGTCCTGGATGATGGAGAATCTTCACCAGCTATTAATGACTCAATCGGCCTGCCATACTCTCCCCACCTTTCTGCTCTGGTTGGAACCTTCAATCCAGCAGCCAGCTGCACCGCTGCGGTGAAATGCAGCTAAATTCAACCATTAAAGTTCATTTATTAAGAAAATGATAGACAGAAACAAACCTTTGCTATAATTTTGAGCCAACAAATAATTGTTTAGGTACTTTTCTTGT
>JBBPBX010024818.1:0-10498 GCA_038048925.1 Garcialebias charrua | reverse complement strand
TTTTTTAGCAGAATGTCCGCTGTTAAAACACTGTAAGCACGCACACAAGAACACTCCACCCACGTCAAGTGAACACCCCACCCACTTCAAGGCTTGCTCTCCACATAATGTGTAATGAACGGGGGCGGACCAGGGCTGGCTCTGGGCTAACCAGAGACGAGCCGGACTGGGGAGGGCTGTGCAATGCGAAAACGGCTTGTATGTTGTAGGTAAAAGGTCTCTCTTGTAAATGAGCCCCTCAGGCTCAATGGGAACTAACCTGTATAAATAAAGGTTGAATGAATGAATGAAAATCACTGTTAGAGGAAAACGCTCTAAATGATGTTTGCTCAAATGAACCACTCATACACGGCAGGTGAAGATTTATCTCCGGCACAATTTTACTTGCAACGTAGATATCGGAACAGCTCATATCTATATTCTTTATGCATTAATTGAACACAGCAGTCCCTCGCAATTCGACTTTTGCGGACTCAATTCGTTTTATGAGGAAAAAAGTGTCAGAAAAGGCTAAATATTTTAAAAAGCTAAAGTTGCACCAATGCCAAAAGTTATAGCAGGATTATCCTGGAAGAGCTGAACGTTTTTATATACGAATTGTTCAAATAGGACAAACATCCTGGAACGAGAAAGATGCAGAAAAATGTACGGAAGAAAAATGCATCACAATAGTCTGAATGCTTCACAAACATTCACACTATTGAAAAATCTAGTCCAAAAAATAATAATAATAATAATAATTTTTTATATTGAGGCCATCAAGGAGAAATTTACAACAGGTAGGACATAAATAATTCATAATGTCTCCACAGAAGCCTGTTTCTAGGTGTGGGACTGTTTAGGCACATTATGATTAGGCACATTATGATAATTCATAATGTCTCCACAGAAGCCTGTTTCTAGGTGTGGGACTGTTTAGGCACATTATGATTAGGCACATTATGATTCTATTACACCTAAAACAATATTGATTCAGTTATGTTGAAACCTTTTATTACATAGATAAGCACTGTTTTATATACTTTCATGTCTAATAAAAAGTGCACAAGTCAAAAACCTCCATAAAGTACAGGCTGCTGACCAACATGAGCCTAACGGACGCCAAATGAACATTGAAAACGTAAACAAAAAGCTAACACGATTAGCATCGGCCATTACTAGACATTTACACACAGATCGAACATTTAAAGTCATTACTGCTGACAGTCATGTTGTGATAACTTCAGTCATTATTCGAAGAAAAAACACATTTATTCCCTCAGTGAAAAAAGATAAGCTGTGAAAACACCCAGCTTCACTGCAGCATGTTTCTACTACAGGAAGCTACGGTATCTCCACTGGGACAAACGGCACAAAGCAGCTGACTCCAAAAGAACAAAATCAATTTCTGACTATTCAGAATCGATTCAGAATCTTCCATGTCCGCAAAGTTTCTAAATATAAATGGTTTCCTTCCTCCCACCCTACATATTTCAAAACATCTCATCAAAGTAAAACACTAACAAATGTAGTTTCTATGACAAAAGTGGAAGTATAAATATGAAGCACCGTTTCACAACTGAGAAGCGGACAGAGCATCTCAGGAAGGATCTGACTAAAAATGATGTGCTTTATTTTGTTTGCCTATTTACTATAACCAATCATTTCAAGTGCATTTCACACTTTTTAAAGTACGGAGTTTGCATTGATCAGCTGATCGTTTCTGCCTGGATACATATTTAACAATATGCGCTGCCAAATAAACACGAAAAATAAACGTCAACAATTATTTAATCATTCGTTGATAAATCTTCTAGTTTTCTCAACATAAAAATGTATTTTTGATCACACTCCACACCTTTTACGTCTATCGCCTGTGTTATAAACGCAGTACTGTGTGAACGGCAGGCTGTAAACAATTGAGCTAAACGGTGATTGAGGGCAGAACCAGACGGGGAGAACAGTGCACGCTCTGTGCAGACATAATCCCTCTAACTTCAGCCACAGCACGACTCAGCTACTCACTCTCTGGGTCTGTTGACAACCTGTTCACGCCGCACAACAAACCACGAGTTGGTGACAACTAGTGCTTTAACAGAGTACCCGAGTACTCGACAGATCGAGTCCTAAAAGTTCTATTGAGGTCTTTTTGTCCCTCTCGAGTACTCGTAGTGACGTCATCCCGTCGTACTGACGTCATTACGTCACATGTCACATGATCCGCACCGAGCGCGGGGTAGTTTAATAGACGCTACAAAATGGATTCCTTTGTGCGCACGGATGTATGGAGCAGCCAGGCTCAGTCTTGTCAAAAAGGTAAAACCGTTTATAATTTTATAAAATGCGCTACTCATTGAATCAACTTCCTGTTGATTTTCGTTTCTCTGACCACCGTAGATTGTGACAGGAGGGGGCAGTGTTGCATTGCAGGTCACATATAACACGGGTTCAATCGACCGAACCACAAATCACAAACAAAAAGCAACAAATATTAATCTCTAAACCTATTAAAAAACCTATGAACACAATAATCTCTAAAAGTAAACCTAATTGCACAGCACTGCAGGCGGAGATGCGGTGCGGTGAATGCCCCACTTGTTTTTAAGTTTCGTTTTTGACGTTACTTTCACTATGGCATTTTAATAATAATAATAACTAATAGTTTTGTTTTTCCTGTGACTTATCTGCAGTATGATAAATGATAGGAGCATAATAAATGCTCTCAATGTTTTGTTGGTCTTTTTTTTGGGTAAATAATGACGTTTTTATGCATTTTTATTTATTTATTTATTTTGCATCTTAAGTTCATATGACGTCATCGACTACTCGAGTTTATTTATGATAATGTCGAGTTTAAATATTATGTACTCGTTCAACCCCTAGTGACAACACCCAGAGAGGACCTCCAGACTTTGTTAGTTTGATACACGGCTAGAGGCCAAGTTCTCTGGTGTCACACTACAGTACATGCATGTGGGTTCTGTCACAGCAAACGTCAAGCTTTCTGTGTTGGTATTTCTGTGACCGGCAGGCTTGCGTTAGCTGCGACTAAACTTCCTGAAGTGAGGGGTTGAACTTTGTGCTGCAGCTGGACGAGCCGGCTGGTCGCACGACTTCATCGCATAAATCCACGACAGGTGAACCAACTGGTCAGCCTCAAATAATCTGCAACAGTCCAGACAAATGGTTAAATGTTATTCCTCTTAATGACTTCGGTGGTTTTATTTCTTTTAAAGGGAGGTGGGGGTATGGTCAACAAACATCTAAATACTTTTGTATGTATCCGTTTTTCACAACTTGTTTAAAAGGATCGAAAAATGTCTTGAGGTATTTGTAAGACTGTTTCGATACTATTGTGTTTAAAATTAGTGTTTACATAAATATTTTCAACACAAGTTTCATTCGTTCAAAGCAGTTATATTTGTTCATAACTTTTTTATTAGTAAGCCGGAGAGTTACCAGATCCAAGCAAACAGTTACCAGAACGCACCCGGTCAAAATAAGAGAATTCCCAGATCCTGTTCCGACAGGATCTGGCTCAAATTAAGCTCGGAGCACAACTATTGAGTCTGTCGAAAAATGGTGAGGGTATTTTTGTGACAAATTTGCTTCCAGCTGTGACAAAAAGTAAAAAATAATAAATTAGTTTTGATCGTTTGTTTTCTCATAGTGACAATTGCAGCTTTTTTTCCCTCTCTTTTCTAGAGGTTGAATGACTAGAAGAAGAAGTTAGGGAGGCCAGACAGACAGTTTGGACATGTTCGGATGAAGGACAGTGGGTATATTGGTAGAAGGATGTTAGAAATGCAGCTGCCAGGAAAAAGACAAAGAGGAGATACATGGATGCAGTTAAGCCTGGTTTATACTTCTTGTCTCACGTCTTTTACCCCCCGTTGAGTGAACCTAGCGCTGACGTAATTGCGTGTGTGTCACCGACCGCATTGAGTGTTTATACTTCTAAAAGACGTGGGGATAATCCCTCCCTCTTCCCTCCCATTGCATACGACACGCGCACTCCCACTGCATGTTTTATCAGGACAAACGGATTTCATATAATGATAGGCTCCATTACCTCGATTTGTGAGTCCGTTATCATGGGCGTAGCAAGATTTTGTGAGGGGCGGATTGTTTAAAGGAAACGTTGACCTTAAAAAAGCAACAGGCCTCGGTGGCTCAATGGAAAGGCGTAGGGTTTCCACTCCAAAGCTTTTCTCGACTCGGGTTCGAATCTCACCTGGTTGAAGTTATTTTACGTTTGTCTTTTATTGGATATAAAAAAAAAGGATTTTGTGTTAACCACAATAATAATAATAATAATAATAATGAATTCAATTTATAACTCACTTTTCATCAGTGAAAATCTCAAAGTGCTACACACATTCAATGCTACACACATTCAATGCTACACACATTCATACACTGGTAGTGGCAGACTACCATGCAAGGTGCTTTCCAGTGCTACCGGGAGCAACTCGGGGTTAAGTGTCTTGCCCAAGGACACAACGACACATGGTGTGGGGAACCGGGATTCGAACCGCCAACCTTCCGATCGGGGGACGACTGCCATTACCACTACGCCACGGCCGCCCTTATATTAACACAGGCATATTAACACCTTTTTTTTTTTTCCTCCAATAAAAGACAAACGTAAAATAACTTCAACCAGGTGAGATTCGAACCCGAGTCGGGAAAAGCTTTGGAGCGGAAACCCTACGCGTTTCCACTGAGCCACCGAGGCCTGTTGCTTTTTCAAGGTCCAGTTTTTCTTATATCGGCTGTTGTAATGTTTGTAGTCGTCCCCCGGTGTTTAATGTATGTGTGCAGCCACTTCAAAACTATCCATGTCTGTCAAAGCAAAAACAAAAACCGGCTTCTAAAAGAGTAGCGGGTAGCGTGTAGTGGTGTCATACACCATACATGGACATCCAAACAAAAAACGCCCACAAAATTTGAACCAATCACACGCTGCGAGCCGCATCGTCCGCGTCTCGGAGTTCTGCTTGGGGGCAATGTACAAGACGCTGTCACCGGGGGATCGCAGCGGGAGTGCAGACGGAAGTTGTGCAACTTTTTTTCACTCAACGGGGGGTAAAAAAGACGTGCGACAAGAAGTATAAACCAGGCTTTAGAGAGGACGTGGAGGTAGATGGAGAGAAGACAGAGGAAGACTCGCCATGGAGACCGTATAGTTGTTGTCCCCTGTTGTCATCACTCTTTGTTAAAAATTCAGGTCTGTCTTGTAAATGAGTCCCTGATGCTCAATAGGATTAACCTGTATAAATAATGGTTGAATGAAAAAAAAAGGGAACAGCTGAAAGATCTACAGCTGTTGCACAAGGACGGCACGCTCCGTGTCTCTATGGACCTTACCAAGCTCCGCCCACAGGGCCACGTTTCATTGGCTAATGCCCATAACACGTCACAGCGCAGCTTCCACGTGCGTGCCGGTCTCACAAAACAAACGCTACGGTAGCGTTTGTGAGACCGGCACCACATGCTACTTACATTGCTAGCTAGCATACGTGCAGATTTTTTTTGCGTCAGGGTTGGGAAAATTGTCCTCCACCGTCAGTGGGGTATCTGTACCGGAGATGTCAGGTACCCTGACCGTATTTGTGGAAGTAAAATTCACCGCTTCCCTATATGTGAAACTGAATGCCTTGCTTGGATCAAAGCTTGTGCACGACCACAAAACTGAACAATTATTTCTTTCACCAGCAGAGAAGGGTTGACCTGCTTTTGAAACCTGCTAGTTAACAACACGCGGTCACGATGAGAGAAAGCCACAGTTCACTGAACGTTCTGGAAGTTGGGAAGAAACAGCTCGGCTAACTCCACATGAGCTAGCTAACACAACGAGCTACTCTACTGTCGATTTCACCTAAAACTGCACAAAATCGTGACACGAAGGCTGGATTTTAGCTAACACACTGAACAGCTGAGCTCATTTGCCCTCACAAAAGTCGCTGTCGGCGTGTTTAGCAGCTAAAGCAGCAACGGCTAACCAATGGAGATTACAGTTAGCATTAGCTTTGCGACCAAGGCACACTCAAACTTTTGCCAACAACATAAATCACTGATTTCAAAAGTAATCCTCAAAACCATGAATGCCTGACTTACCCAGCCTTGCAGGACAATAGTCATCAGTGATCCTGTCCACAGCTGTAATAATGCTGAGCGTTCAGGAGCTGATGTTTTCCTCATCAAACAGTAGTAGCATTAGCTGTGACGCGCACGCTGTTGGAGGCATCGCGTGGATCAAACAACTTGATAACGTCCACAAAAAAAAAAACATGAACTTGTTGGTTCCCCTGTCTATTGTCATGGCTGATATTTTGTTGGAATCTGGCAGAAATGATACACTATTCGACTCAGAAATACCCTGCAGTCAGTCGACGCCATGTTTTCCATTGAAACTAATGCTGAGCTTGGGAGACACGGAGACCGGCCGGAGTTTAGGGGGCGTTTCTGGGCGGAGCTTGGTAAGGTCCATTATCCCTGAAAGCACAGCAACACGGAGTAATGCCAGCTATTCTGCCCACAAATCAACTAACCACTTAATCAGATTACCGGTAGTTAGGCATGTTACAATCCCCTCTCACTGGAACAGGTGAGCTCTCGCATTAGGCTCGGTGATCAAAAGTTACACATCAAACATTTTCAGGGTTCCCAGCATTTCATTAACGCAAAATTCCCTGAATTTTCCCCATAGCAAATCCTGACGGTCCAGGAGATATTTCAGTCACACGAAACGCTCAGAGGGACGCTCGACTCTCACAAAGATCATCTTTTAATCAGCAGATCAGTGTTCGAGTACCCCGAGTTTTCCCTGTCTGCAAAATGTGAAAGTCATTTTTCTGGTGTTCCCTGATTTCCAGAGTTGCTGGGAGCCCTGATAAGGGATTCATGAGAAGTAGGAATTTAATGTAAACTTTTCTACATAATGAGCAATTTTCATGACAATCTGTTGACCAGAACATGGTTTTTGAAGCCCCAGAATCAGGATGATCTGATCAGGTCATAGGACAAACTTTCATATTTTTCATTCCTTTTTGAATTGCCATAATTTGTCAACTAATTTGAATACAATTTACTATTTTCTGTACCGTTTTGATCTGAATCCATTAAAGTTGGTTTTAATACGATTAGGAAACTTAGTTTTTTTATTCAAGCTATTGCTCAGAGAAAAAAACAAAAACAAAACAACAACAGCTGTCACTTTCTGGTGTTGCTGGATTCACAATACACAGGAGCATCCCAAAAATTAGAAAAAATGTGGAAAAATTCAGTTTTAATATCAAACGTTTCAGAAAGTGAAACAACAAAGATTCATTAAACAGAGTGAAATAATTGAAACCTTTATTTCTCGTCATTTTGATGATTATGGATTAAAGTAAATGCGGCACCCCAGACACATGTATGTGTATGTATGCATATGTACGTATATGCATATACAGTGAGGAAAACAAGTACAGTATTTGAACACCCTGCGTCTTTGCAAGTTCTCCCACTTAGAAATCATGAAGGGATCTGACATTTTCATCTTAGGTACATGTCCACTGTGAGACATAATCTAAAAAAAAACCTGAAATGTATGAGTTTTTAAATACCAGTAATTTATTTGTGTGTTACTGCTGCAAATAAGTATTTGAACACCTGCCAATCAGCAACAATTCTGGTCCTCAAAGACCTGTTAGTCCGCCTCTAAAAAGTCCACCTCCACACTCCACTTGTTCTAAATTAGAAGCCCCTGTTTGAGGTGGTTAGCTGCATGAAGACACCTGTCCACCCCACACAATCAGTAAGACTCCAACTACGTACTAACATGGCTAAGACCAAAGAGCTGTCCAAAGACACCAGAGACAAAATTGTAGACCTCCACAAGGCTGGAAAGGATTATGGGGCAGTTGCCAATACACTAAGACATCGTAGTTTAAAATCATGCATGGCACAGAAGAAGGTTCTCTGCTTAAATCAGCGCACGTCCAGGCCCGTCTTAAGTTTGTCCATGACCATTTGGATGATCCAGAGGAGTCATGGGAGAAAGTTATGTGGTCACATGAGACCAAAAATAACTTTTTGGTCTTAATTCCACTCGCCATGTTTGGAGGACGAAGAATGATGAGTACCATCCCAAAAACACCATCCCTACTGTGAAGCATGGGGGTGGAAGCATCATGCTTTGGTGGTATTTTTCTGCACATAGGACGACTGGACTGTATTAAGGAGAGGATGACCGGGGCCATGCATTGGGAGATTTTGGTGAACAACCTCCTTCCCTCAGTTATATCATTGAAGATGGGTCGTGGCTGGGTCTTCCAACATGACAATGACCTGAAGCACACAGCCAGGAGAACCAAGGAGTGGCTCGGTAAGAAGCAGGTCAAGGTTCTGGAGTGGACTAGCCAGTCTCCAGAACCTAAACCCTGTAGAAAATCTTTGGAGGGAGTTCAAACTCTGTGTTTCTCAGCGACAGCCCAGAAACCTGGTTGATCTAGAGAAGATCTGTGTGGAGGAATGATCCAAAATCTCTGCTGCTGCAGTGTGAGCACACCTGGTGACAAACTACAGGAAACCTTTGACCTCTGTCACTGAAAACAAAGGCTACTGTACCAAATATTACGTAACATTGATGTTCACATATCCTGATGCATGCTCCATAATCTAGGTAGAAAAATCTTTAAAAAAAAGTTAAGTCTGGTCCTCTGGACATTCAAAAAAAAAAAAGTAGAAACGTTTCCTCTTTCGTATTTATGTCCAGAGGACCAGACTTAGCTTTTTTAGATTGATTTTCACAGGTGTTCAAATACTTATTTGCAGCAGTAACACACAAATAAATTATAAAAATAAAATAAAAATCATACATTGTGATTTCCAGATTTTTAAAAAAAAATTTTTTTAGATTATGTCTCTCACAGTGAACACGCACCTAAGATGAAAATTTCAGACCCCTCCATGATTTCTAAGTGGGAGAACTTGCAAAGTCGCAGGGTGTTCAAATACTCATTTACCTTACTGTACATGTATGTATGCGCTTTGATGTGCATGTATGAATACACACACACACACATATAAATGTACTGTAATGTATAAGTTAATCATGGATGTAGTAAGACCTTGTGCATGTGCATACGGTAGTCTTTTTCCAAATGTGTGTATTCTGCTTGTTTGTTTATGATTATTTCACATGTAAATATTTTTTTACTCTGTATAATTAGAACATGCTACCGAACGCCTCGAATTTCCGCTCTGGGATTAACAAAGTATATCTAACTATCTATCTAAAGAAAATTAAAAACCAAAACTCAGTGTCTCAGAAAATGAGAATGTTCCACAGCCAGGTTTTGGCACCTATGCCAGTGTGGGAAGGAGCCAAGCCCTGCTGGAAAATGAAACCTGGCATCTCCATGGAAAATGAAACCTGGCATCTCCATAACACTGGCAGCACGACGTGCTCTAAAATGTCCTGCTAGATGCCGTGTTGACTGTGGACTTCAGAAAATACAGTGGATGGTACCAAATCCATCACTGTGGAAACTTCACACTTCTTCCTCCAGACTCTGGGACATGAAAAATGTGCTTTCATCTGAAAAAGAGGACATTGGACCACTGAGCAGAGAAGTCCAGCTCTTTGTCTCCTCAGCAGGTAAGACGCTTCTGATGTAGGTCTGAGTTGAGGAATGAGACATTTGTAGCTCTGTTAATCAGCTGATTAGGATGTGACACCAGTTGTTTACAACACTGAACCTCAACAGTATTTTTAATTTTCTGACACACTGAATTTTTTTCTCGCATAATTTGTAGACCACGATCATCAAAATCACAAGAAATTAAGTTCAACAGGCTATATGAAACAGGTAGTTGTGACGTACTTCCGTTAAAACATCGGTCATATCCTGCACTTCCGGTTCCCATCCACTGCAGTTGTTGTTAGCGTTAGCTCCTAGTAGCAAACCATGAAAAAGACTCAATACGGAAAGCGTCTGCAAGCTACTGGCACTACAACCGAGCACTGTTGTGTCCGCCCACCGGTGAGTACGGCTGTTCCGTTCCCCCGCCGAGGGGGGGTTCGGGCGACAATTTATTGCGGCTATCCATAGGGGGAACGTCGCTATAGATTTATATGTGTATAGAGTTATTATTGGTGTATGTAGATGTTTTATTAATTGTATTTACTCTTTATGTTCGTGTCATTCCCGCTAACCGGAAGTGCTGGAACGGAAGTCCGTGGCATATAGCCTACTGTCTGTCCCCCTCTTACAATGCTGTTATTGCTAGTATCACTCAGCCCTCTGTGAGTAGCAAACAACCATCAGGGTGCTAACGATCCATCGTCAGGCTGATGGTCCTCCTTGATCATGTGAGCAGCTGGTTTCAGGCTGTCATCAGCAAACTGGTTGATCCACTGTGAGAGGGTGCTATTTATAAGACTGAGCTGAATACAGCTTCTCAGACTGAGGAAGTCTTTCGGACGAAAGACGAAACGTTTCTACAATTTTTTTGCTTTGTTTTGTTTTTT
>JBBPBX010024817.1:0-17856 GCA_038048925.1 Garcialebias charrua | reverse complement strand
ATCTATGGTCATGAGCTTTGGGTTATGACCGAAAGAACAAGATCTCGGATACAAGCGGCTGAAATGAGTTTTCTCTCGCAGGGTGGCTGGACTCTCCCTTAGAGATAGGGTGAGAAGCTCAGTCATCCGGGAGGGACTCGGAGTAGAGCCGCTGCTTCTCCACATCGAGAGGAGCCAGTTGAGGTGGCTCGGGCATCTGGTTAGGATGCCTCCTGGACGTCTCCCTGGTGAGGTGTTCCGGGCATGTCCCACCGGGAGGAGACCCAGAGGAAGACCCAGGATACGCTGGAGGGACTATGTTTCTCGGCTGGCCTGGGAACGCCTTGGGATTCCCCCAGAGGAGCTGCTCCAAGTGGCTGGGGAGAGGGAAGTCTGGGCCTCCCTACTTAGGCTGCTACCCCCGCGACCCGACCCCGGATAAGCGGAAGAAAATGGATGGATGGATGGATATTTTTAAATAGGTTAGATTACCGGTAATGCAAAAATGATGGTAGGATTTTGTCAACAGCTGGCACCCTTCAAACATTTTCTAGTTTTCTGTCGTTACATGATTGTCACCCTTTAAAAAAAAAAAAAAAAAACTTTGGAGCAGTCTTAAAAGAAATCAACCCTTTTTCAGTTAAGGTTTTACCGATCAAAGCATAAATAATAAAAATCTGTATCTGACCAGGCTGCAAAATCAGGTAAATGCCAACGTGACTTTGATAAAACAGAAAGCTCGACGTTTCCTCCTTAAACTGTTGTTCACATGTCGGAGTATTTCTTCATGCAACATAACGTCAGACTTTTGGTTGTTCAATGTTTATCTTTTGGGTCAGGCCAGTACTCAGACCGACGCCATGCGTGTTCCTGCGCCTCGCCGTCAGATGAAGAACAAGTCAGTTCTGTGCCGCCCCTTCACGTTGGACCAGGAGAGCATGTGCCAGCTGCCCCCACCCTCTCCTGAAACCGAAGGTAACTACAAGAACCACTTTGACACGATGGAGTTGAGTTTTAACTGCTTCCTGACCAGAAAACATCAAGCAGGTGTTTTTGTGTCTTTACAGCCACAACTTTTAATGTTTATTAGCTGATTAGAATACGGCTCTAAAACCTGCTCTTTGTTCAGCTTAAATGTTTTTCTGCGGCGCAAACAGGGCGAGACGATAAAGCCCCTTCCAGACAAAAACTATTTTCTGTTCATCTGAATGAGACGCGTCCTGCTTTCTGATTTATGCATGAAATTATGGTGTTTTTTGGTTTCTGTTCATCTGAAAGATCAAACTGAACGTATTAAACTAATCCTCCTGTGTTATATCGAAAATAATAACCTGCGTCCGTTTTCGCTCACATTGTCTAAAAAAAACAAACATTTCAATTAAAAGAACCGGATTGGAAGCTGCTCTCTGTTAATACCTTTACGTTAGCTTAATACCATATACAAGCTGGATTCCAAAAAAGTTGGGACACTGAACAAATTGTGAATAAAAACTGAATGCAATGATGTGGAGGTGCCAACATCTAATGTTTTATTCAGAATAGAACACAAATCACAGATCAAAAGTTTAAACTGAGAGAATGTATCATTTTAAGGGAAAATATGTTGTTTCAAAATTTCATGGCGTCAACAAATCCCAAAAAAGTTGGGACAAGTCCATTTTTACCACTGTGTGACATCCCGCCTTCTTCTTACAACACTCAACAGACGTCTGGGGACAGAGGAGACCAGTTTCTCAAGTTTAGAAAATTTCCAGCCACTTATTGCTACTTGTCCCAACTTTTTGGGGATTTGTTGACACTGTGAAATTATGAATCAACATATTTTTCCTTTAAAATGTTACATTTACTCAGATTAAACTTTTGATCTGTCATCTGTGTTCTATTACGAATAAAATATTGACATTTGCCATCTCCACATCATTGCATTCAATTTTTATTCACAATTTGTTTAGTGTCCCAACTTATTTGGAATCTGGTTTGTATATATATATATATATAATTTTATTTCTTCCAGCTGATTTCACGATCACTGCTACATTTTTCCACGTTTATCACACTAACATGACTTACGATGATTTGACAGGTTAATAAAATAATGTTTCTTGAAAAAGTTAGTATTGTTTTATGTATTCACTTGTTCAGTCCAATGTTTTTATGTCATAAGAATATTATATTATTATTCACACAAGTGTGTCACTGACAAACAAAATGCCAGGATTTTTATAGAATATGCAGGAAACATTCAAGTGTGGTTTATTTGTGGCATTCTGTAGTTATGAGCAGTCAGTATCTTACCTGCAGCAGACAGTATTTGGTTAGGACTTGTAGCATGCATTGAAAGACTCAAGCCAAATTTTAGGTTAATAGCTGTAAAATTTTCAGTTATATTTACTTTAACCATTTTTAACGTCAGCCATCATTGATGATGATTATTTCCTGAAAGTTTTATTAAAATCCATGAAGCGGTTCATGTGATACTTTGATAAAATACACAAAACTCACAAAGATATTAAACCACTGTCGCATGCAAACGTGACAAGATATGAAAAAAATATTTAACCTTTTTAAAGCAAAAACTATCTGGAAAGTTTTGAGTTTGTGCTGCCCTAGAGAGTGAAAAAGATTGCTCTGACTTCTATTTACTGCAGTTAAGATACTGACTGCTCACAGCTAAGCAATACTTTCTTTAAAAAAAAAAATATGGCACTAAAATCCTTTTTGTTAATTTGAAAGCCATAACTGATGCTTCCTTCAATAGATTATCACAACACTCATCTTTTTATTTAATGTATTTATTCATTTTAATTTTTGTTGCTCACCATTAGTTGTTTTAACGATTGCACCAGCTCTGCTAGATAGCTCCTCGCAGTTTGACCAACCACCCACCTCTTCGCTGCCATGTCCGAATCCTCTGCCGCTTGGCGACCTGCCGGTGCGCCTAGCCGGGCGCCATTTCCTGGGCAAGAGGGAGAGCGACTCCAGCTGTGAGGTGTGCTCACGGCGGAAGAGGACGAGGAGGAGGCTGGAAGAAGAGGCAGAGCGGAAGAAACTGAAGATGATCTGTGATCTGGAGCGGAAGAAGGAAGAGGAGGAGGATTCTGTCAGCGAGGAGTCCGAAACAGACTGTGGCACGACGCCGACGTCATATTACTGTAAGACGTGTTCAGAGGAGCCCGGCCTCTGTCCCGTGCCGTGTTTTGAACTCTACCACACGCAGCTAATCTACAAAACAGCTCCTGCACTGGAAGCACAAGGTGAGACACCTCTAACAGTACATTTATAAATCGTTTTATTAACATATTTATCAAAATAAATATGTTGATTGGTTGAAATTTTTACTGACTTCTTTTGAGGGTCGAATTTGTCACCCGATTTTTCTCTCCACAGCCTCCTGATCCGGTGTTTCAGGAAGACGTGACGGAGATACAAACCACCATTAAAATGTTTGAGCTTGTTCCGACGCTGCTCAGTCTGTATTTCACGCTCCGCTAACAGTGAGGCTGCTTCATTTCCAACGTTTCAGCTTTTAATTCCACATCCATAGTGAAGAGTAGAACACCAAATTCTTAGGTGTGCAAAGGTACTGGGACAAATGGACTTAAATAAAGTGAATTACTCTCTTAAATCTCCTCTTTAACAAATAAAATGAAGTTCTGTAGGCACTGCATGAGATTAAGATTTAACCGAAGCTGCTACTGCTCTGTTATTTTTAAACATGACTACAAGCACATTAAACGCTAATAAAAGTAAAAACATACCTTTTAGTACACTGGCTTTCAAATGGTTAAACTGAAACTTTTTTCCCATTATTTTGGCTTTGAAAGAGACATTTTGACTTTACTCGGGGCCACTTTTGCTGTTAAATGTTGACACTGCAGCATTTTGCACAGGTCATAATGATTAAACAACTGATTTCCACTCGTCATTGTCTGTTTGACGGCGGCAGACTTCACGTGAGGCTCAAGGTATGGAAGTAGTGCTGATGTTTGTATAGTTTTAGCATCATATTTAGACAAATCAGTGCAGCTTCATGTGGGCTACAGAAATATAAAAAAGGGCCACATGTGGCCTGTGGGCTGCCTGTTGAATAGACCTGTTTTAGAGGTTTTCTGTCGTGTTTGTGCAACACCTCTGAAGTTGTGTGTCCGATCCGGACGTAAACAACCTGGAAATAAAAGCTGCAAAACGTTGCTGTCTCGTCTCAACCGTCTTCTGATGTTCATCTTGAATCTACAGCAAAAAGAAAGGAATTGCTCTCACTGTTCCAGTAGGAGCACAGTCTCAGTTGACTTGTAGGAACAACAGACGATCTTTGACTTTGACTTTTTGTATTTATTTATTGCCAAATCGGTTTTGCTGTATTTGTAACAGATTTGTGTTCCTCACTATATTTTTGTACTTTTCTTTAAGGCTGGAATACTTAATGCGCTTCCATGACTCGAATGTACCATAACATCGGTGGTGTAGTCAACATTTTTGTACTGGGTATACTGTGCTTAGAAACCAAAGTGCACTGGTTAGAACAATGAAATTGTCAATTAATTTTGATTTTTAAGCATATTGAACATTTCCAAATGTCATTCTCTAACCAAATATACAACAAACTGTACAACAGTTGGCTTTGTATTAAAAACATGTTATAGAATTTATAAAAACAGTATCAAAGCAAAACATGTTCAACTAGTAAGTACAGAATTATACAATAATTCGCTAGATAAGTGAATTTAATAAACAAGCGCTGCATACCGATAGATTGTTACGGAAGCGTTTAATTGCTGTTTAATGTATCAATGACACGTGCCTAATGATATGCATAGACTACACCACTGCGTAACATCTAATAAAAATAGTATCCCAAGAATGAAAGTGTCAGGTTGCACAAACGTCAATGAAGCCGGTGATGGTCAACCATCTCACGCTGAACCGCTCATGTTTTTAGACTTTAGGCATCTAGTGCAGACTTTGCTGCACAAAAACATGTTTGAAGCAGCTTCCTCTTCACCAAACTGCTCATTGTCAAATGTTTTTTTCCCCCCCATATTTTTATTTTAAGCCACGGATAGCTGAATGCGTGTTTTAATTATGTCTGTATGAAGTTGATGTTCTGTCATAGGAAATTTTTTATAAAACTAATCTGTAGATTTTTTTTTTACTGTGCTGTAGGTTAGAACATCATAGTGACTCGTTATGTTTGTGTACCGGTAAATTGTTCTATGCAGAACTTTTAAAGCTTTTAAAGATGACACTTTGTGGATTAAAACGTTTAATGAGATAATATTTGCAGAGTTTAGGTTCTGCGAGTTTAATTTTATTGATCAGATGAGCAGTTTTGTATTTGGACATCTTTATTCACCAGCAGTGACTTGAAACATCTTGAGCTACCTGAGTCACATGAACGTTTGTTTAAAAAGTAAAGTGTTATGTTTTGTCATAATTGTATGTTTCCATACAATGGCAAAATTAGTTCTTGTTCGAATGTGAAAATTATGATTAAGGTCCTCATGGATCAAGGTTCTCTTTGTGTTTTTGGACCACCATGAGTTGAAGATAAGACGAGTCCAGTTTTTTAATATACCTCTGAAGTTATCTCTGTGCATAATTTGCACTTTTTTAAATACCATTGTTAACTTGATAATAAACTATTTGAGAAAAATAATCATGACGGGTTTGTATTTTATTTTATAACTCTGATGCTAAAGTTTCTGCACACATTTTCATTCAATTTTTATACAGGTTAGTCATATGGAGTCGCGAGGACTCGTTTACAAGAGAGACCTATTTTAAACAGAATACAGATGAGGTACAGACAACAATAGACAATCATAAAAGCGTATAAAATGAAAAGTAAACAAAATAAATTATATAAAAAAAGAAACATCAAAGTGATGTAAAATGCTAAAAACGAACATGTCTGCATTGGTTTTTGTCATGAACTTAGCAGTTTAAAATCCCTTATACTGTAGAGCAGTGGTTCCCAAACTACGGCCCGCGGGCCGGATGCGGCCCGCCTCCACATTTGGTCCGGCCCCCAGAACAATACCATAGAGCATTTAGATTTTTTTTTTCATGTGTGTATTTGTATTTCAGAGTCAGAGTCAGAGAGAGTCAGAGAGTCTTTATTGTCATTTGCACCGCATGTGGTACATGTGATGAAAACGAGATTATGTACACGGGGTCCCAGTTACATCCAACAACAAATGCAAGAGAAAAACAGTAATAACATCTAGAACTAACTAAGAAAAACATCAACTAGTAATACACTAAGCTTAATATAGTGGGAATAAACAGCAGCACGAACATGAGTTTGTATGAGCAGATGGTCACAGATGAACACAGCAACAAGAAAACAGATCAGCATCAGTATGATGTGATATTTTGCAGTGTTTATTTTTTTATTTTATTTTTTTTATTCATGAGTCTAACAGCCTCAGGGTAGAAGCTGTTCCTCAGTCTAGTGGTTCTACACTTGATGCTCCTCAACCTCCGTCCTGAGGGGAGTGGGGCAAAGAGTGAGTGTGCTGGATGAGTGAGGTCTTTCATGATGCAGGTCGCTCTTTTTCTGCATCTGGAGGTGTAAATGTCTGTGATTGTGGGGAGACTGACTCCAACAGACTTCTGTGCAGCCTTCACCACTCTCTGCAGAGCTTTCCTCTCTTCAACTGTGCAGCCTCCATGCCACACGTTGATGCTGGAGCACAGGACACTCTCCACTGCACACCTGTAGAACGAGGTGAGAACTGGGCTGCTCAGACCAGCACGTCTCAGCCGTCTGAGGAAGTAGAGTCTCTGATGACCTTTCTTGATCAGGCTGGTGGTGTTGTTGCTCCAGCTGAGGTTATCATTCAAGTGTACACCCAAGTATTTGTAGCTGGAGACCACTTCCACTGCAGACCCACCTATTTTCAGTGGGGCGTGGGTGTGTTTGTTCCTTCTGAAGTCCACAATCATCTCCTTTGTCTTCTTCACATTCATGTGAAGATTATTCTCTTTGCACCAGCTCTCCAGGTGTTTCCACCTCCTGTCTGTAGCTGGACTCATCATTGTTTGTGATGCATCCCACCACCGCTGTATCATCTGCAAACTTAACAATATTTGATAATAAAGTTGGACTTTTGCAATAAAATGTTCCTTAGTTATGAACTATTTTGAACTATTGTTCCACATTTGATTTATTGTGTTCCACCCTTCTGCGGTCTGTGCCCCTATCTGGCAACCCCCAGAAAAAAATCCTAAACCCGCCCCTGTCAAAGACAGAACGGAATAATGGCAAAAAGATTAGGTAAGAGAAATTTTGATTCAGAATGCAGGGCATTTAAGCTGCAGTGGACAAAGGATTATTTTTTTGTTCAATGCAAAGAAAAGGCTGTCTGTGTCATCTGTCAAGAGGCGGTGGCGGTATTCAAAGAATACAATCTGCGGCGACACTATGAATCCCGTCACAAAGACAAGTATGATAGCTTGCAAGGCCAAATGCGAGCAGACAAACTCTCAAAGCTAAAAAGTGGACTGTTAGCTCAGCAGAATACATTTGCACTTTTGTTAGAGAGGGTTATTTGGTTATTATTTATTTTATTAATAGTGTTATTATTTATTTTATTAATAGTGTTATTATTTATCTCCTGACTTTTGTGCTGTGAAGAACCCAGAGAGGGTTATTTGATTGTGCTTTCTGGAAAACAATACATTTTTACATTTAGGCACTCCTGCAATCATCACACTTTTTCCTGTTACAAACTGACTCCGGCCCCCCACCAGAGAAGGGAAAAGTTATGTGGCCCTCACAGGAAAAAGTTTGGGGACCCCTGCTGTAGAGAGTTCAAAGTCAAGAGATTCAGCTCTTTCTGCAAGGTGTTCCAGGAGTGGAGTAGGAGAAGGCCCTTGTCTCTAGTTCAGTCTGCACTGAAGGAACACTGCAGGTAATGATGTCTTAAGAACGCATGCTGTAGCTGCATTGACGAAGTGACATGTAGGAGGAGATCTATGAAGGCAACAGACCAAGAAGTGATGTAAAGAGGCAAATGAGAGAGTCTGCATGAGGTTAATGATGACCAGTTAACCAGTGAATAGAGGGTGAAGTGTTGGATATGATAGTTACAACCAGTTATGAATCGTAGTGCACCATGATAGACAGCATCCAACATCTGCAGGGTGCTTGTAGGAGCGTTCATGTAAATGTCACCATAGTCAATGGAGGGAAGGAAAGTAGCAGCTACAAGGTTTTTCCTAGCATTCAGAGTTAGGATCTGTTTCTAATATGAAACCCAATTTTACTTTCAATTTCTTTACCAAGTTTTTGACATGAGGTAAAAGAGAGATTTAAATCGACCAAGATACGGTACCCAAGTATTTGTAAGAATCAATAGGAACATCATTCGTAGATAAGGTAGAAAGAAGAACTGCTGGTACCGACCTCCTGTTTAAAAACAACATCCCTTTGGTTTTGTCAGCATTAGCACAAGTTTGAGATGGAACAAATCTGACTGGGTGATGTTGAAAGCAGACTGTAAAAGCTGAAAAACATAGCAACTGTTCTAGCTCGATAATAAACAACTGTGTCACCAGCATAGAAATGTAAGGATGAATCAGGGACGAGCTGACCTACATTACTTATGGTATGTACTGTAGATTGTGAAGAGGGTGGGTCCTAAGACTGAGCCTTGTGGTATACCTGCCACCATTCATACTAGAGTTTTAAACTAAGATCTTCTCATGCTGAGATGGAATGGAGTTAAACCATAATGCATTATAAAATACAGTCTTTTGGTCATCACACACAATCTCATTTAAAATTGTTAGATGTTTTCATGCTCAGAGTATGTGTTGGGGATAACTCGCATTGACTACCACACCAAACTTTAGCTCAATAGTTGCTAAAACGGGTTGAGTTGCAACCATTTTTGTGTTTCTTCAAATCAGTTGGCTGTGGCGGCCATCTTGAACTGAGTTGTCTCCAAAAGTTAAGAGTTGTAGAGATGTACACCCAATGATTGCTTTTTGAACGTTTCATCGAAATCCATTAGCTGGTACTTGAGATATTTTGCTAACAGAGATAAGCTAACACAGTTAAAACCATTATGCCTCCTCAGTGCATTTAAACATTGAGTTCCAAAAAAAATCCTAAACCCTGTATAAAAAAAAGGATATTTTATTTTAAATTATTTGTTTTTAACCACTTCAAAACAGCAACAAAAATATTTAGTAACATCTTCTTTCGGCTTTTCCCTTTTCAGGGGTCGCCACAGCGAGTCATCCTCCTCCACCTCACTCTGTCCTCTGCATCCTCTGTCCTCACTCCACTACCTTCATGTCCTCTCTAACTGCATCCATATATCTCCTCTTTGGCCTTCCTCTGTGTCTTTTTCCTGGCAGCTGCATTTCTAACATCCTTCTACCAATATACCCACTGTCCCTCCTCTGGACATGTCCAAACCATCTCAGTCTGGCCTCCCTAACTTTATCTCCCAGTTGTTCAACATGTGCTGTACCTCTGATTATCTCATTCCTGATCTTATCCATCCTTGTCACTCCTAAGGAGAACCTCAGCATCTTCATTTCTGCTACTTCCAGTTCTTTCTCCTGTCTTTTTGTCAATGCCACTGTCTCCAGACCATACAACATAGCTGGTCTCACCACTGTCTTGTAAACTTTTCCTTTGACCTTTGCTGACACCTTTTTGTCACAAATCACTCCTGAAACTTTTCTCCATCCACTCCATCCTGCCTGGACTCTCTTCTTCACCTCTTTACCACATTTCCCATTTTCCTGGACAGTGGACCCCAAGTACTTGAAGTCCTGCACCTTTGTGACCTCTGCTCCTTGTAGCCTCACTGTTCCACTGGCCTCCCTCTCATTCACACACATGTACTCTGTCTTACTACGGCTGACTTTCATTCCTCTTCTTTCAAGTGCATACCTCCACCTCTCCAAGTTCTCTTCCACCTGTTCCCTGTTCTCACCACATATCACAATGTCATCTGCAAACATCATAGTCCATGGGGATTCCTGCCTGACCTCATCTGTTAGTCGGTCCATCACCAGAGCAAACAAGAAGGGGCTCAGAGCCGATCCTTGATGCAATCCCACCTCCACCTTGAAGCTATCTGTCACTCCTACAGCACATCTCACCACTGTCCTGCTGTCCTCATACATGTCCTGTACCAGTCTAACATACTTTTCTGCCACTCCAGATTTCCTCATGCAATACCACACCTCCTCTCTTGGCACCCTGTCATATGCTTTTTCTAAATCCACAAACACACAATGGAGTTCTTTCTGACCCTCTCTGTACTTCTCTATCAACATCCTCAAAGCAAAGATGGCATCTGTGGTGCTCTTTCTTGGCATGAAACCATACTGCTGCTCACAGATAGTCACCTCTTGTCTAAGCCTTCCTTCCACAACTCTCTCCCAGATCTTCATCGTGTGGCTCATCAACTTAATTCCCCTGTAGTTGCTACAACTCTGTACATCACCCTTGTTCTTAAAAATGGGAACCAGCACACTTCTTCTCCATTCTTCAGGCATTTTCTCACCCTCAAATATTCCATTAAATATTTGAGTCAAAAACCTCACTGCCATCTCTCCAAGACATTTCCAAACCTCCACTGGTATGTCATCAGGTCCTACTGCCTTCCCCTTCTTCATTCTTTTCAGAGCTTTCCGGACTTCACCCTCACTAATCTTTCCCACTTCCTGGTCCACAGTTTCTATGACCTCCACTCTTCTTTCTCTTTCATTCTCTTCATTCATTAGCTCCTCAAAGTAATCCTTCCATCTTCCCATCACACTCTCCTCACTTGTTAGAACATTCCCATTCCCATCTTTAATAAGCCTAACCTGCTGCACATCCTTTCCAGCCTGATCCCTCTGTCTTGCCAATCGGTACAAGTCCTTCTCGCCCTCTTTAGTGTCCAGTCTCCCATACAACTCATTGTACGCCCTCTGCTTTGCCTTAGCTACTTCCCTCTTTGCTCTATGTCCCATCTCCTTATATTCCTGTCTCCTCTCTTCAGTCCTCTCACTGTCATATTTCTTCTTGGCTAATCTCTTTCTTTGAATGGCGTCCTGCACTTCACTATTCCACCACCAGGTTTCCTTATCATCCATTCTCTGTCCAGATGACACACCAAGTACCTTCCTACCTGTCTCTCTAATTACTGTTGCTGTAGTAGCCCAGTCACTTGGAAGCTCTTTCTTACCACCCAGAGCCTTTAACAGCTCGTCTCTGAATTTCTCACAACATTCTTCCTTCTTTAGCTTCCACCATTTGGTCTTCTTCTCTGATTTTACTCTTTTTCTCTTCTTCACAACAACAGTCATTCTACACACAACCATCCGATGCTGTCTGGCCACGCTCTCCCCTGCTACAACCTTACAGTCTCCAATCTCCCTCAGGTTTCCTCTTCTACACAGAATGTAATCGACCTGTGTACTCCTTCCTCCACTCTTATAGGTCACTCTATGTTCCTCCCTCTTTTGGAAATAGGTATTGACTATAGCCATTTCCATTCTCTTGGCAAAATCCACCACCATCTGTCCTTCCTGGTTTCTTTCCTTGACACCAAACCTACCCATCACTTCCTCATCCCCTCTGTTTCCTTCACCAACATGTCCATTCAGGTCTGCTCCAATCACCACTCTTTCCTCCCTGGGAATACTCTCTATCACTTCATCCAAATCTTTCCAAAATTTATCTTTCTCCTCCCCATCACATCCAACCTGTGGAGCATAACCACTGACTATGTTTAGCATCAGACCTTCTACTTCTACCTTCAGACACATCACCCTATCTGACACTCTCTTCACCTCTACTACATTCTTTGCCAACTCCTCCTTCAGGACCACCCCTACTCCATTTCTCTTTCTATCCACACCATGGTAAAACAGTTTGAACCCTGCTCCAATACTGCGAGCCTTGCTGCCCTTCCACTTGGTCTCTTGGACACATAAAACATCTACCTTTCTTCTCTGCATCATGTCAGCCAGCTCTCTACCTTTGCCTGTCATTGTCCCCACATTTAGAGTTGCAACCCTCAGTCCTACATTCTTCACTTTCCTCCTCTCCCTCTGTCTCCTGACACGTTTCCCTCCTCGGGGTCTTCGACTAACAGTAGTACAATTTCCGCCGGCACCCTGTTTGTCAACAGCACCGGTGGCGGACGTTGTTAACCCGGGCCTCGACCGATCCGGTATGGTTTCACTTTGATGAACTCGCATTATGGTTTTGGCAAGTGTTTTACATCGGATGCCATTCCTGACACAACCCTCACCATTTACCCGGGCTTGGGACCGGCACAAGAGATACACTGGCTTGTGCTCCCTAGTGGCTGGTTTAAAAATATTTAGTAACATATAACCTTTAAATATGTCCAAAATCAATTTGTGCTATTATTTTTTTTTTAACTTTCAGCCACAGCCAAGGAAGGCAACGTGAAGATGTGTATGGTTCCGATACCGGTACCAGTCCCAGTCTTTATCCCGGTGCCTATGAACATGTACTCCCAGCACACGCCTGTTCCCATGGTGATACACGTGCCTGTAAGTCCCGTCACGTCACCCTCAGTTTGTTTTTAAATGTGATGCAGCAGGAAAACCTTTCTCCAGGTTCCGGTACCGATTATTGTACCGCCACAGACGAAAGAGGTGAAGGACGTGGCGGTCCAGTTCGAGACTCCTGCCTTATCGCCGCAGACAAAAGAGGTGAAGGATGTGGCGGTCCAGTTGGAGACTCCTGCCTTGTCGCCGCAGACGAAAGAGGGGAAGGACGTGGCGGTCCAGTTGGAGACTCCTGCCGTGCCTCCACAGACGAAAGAGGTGAAGGACGTGGCGGTCCAGTTCGAGACTCCTGCCTTATCGCCGCAGATAAAAGAGGTGAAGGATGTGGCGGTCCAGTTGGAGACTCCTGCCTTGTCGCCGCAGACGAAAGAGGTGAAGGACATGGCGGTCCAGTTGGAGACTCCTGCCGTGCCTCCACAGACGAAAGAGGTGAAGGACGTGGCAGTCCAGTTGGAGACTCCTGCTGCAGAGGAAGAAGAATGCGGAAATAAATCTGTTTCTGCTGAAGGTGAACGTTTGAAAGAAGCAACAAAGTTTTTGTTTTATCTATGATCCAACGTTGAACGTGTTTCTGCTGCAGACCAGAGAGGTTCTACTGAAGGCACAAAACCCGAAGTGGTCTCTCCCTCGGCCTGTGAGGATGAGGATGCTCTTGAAGCAGCCAACCTTCCTCAGACTGGAGGTTCCCAGACTGAAAGCCCAACCGAGACGAGTGAATTGGGAACCGATCCTCCTGCCGCCAGCTTGGATCAGCCTCCATTATCACCTCTGATGGATCTGGAGGCCGACTTCCCTTCTGGTGAGAAGAAGTTTTTTTTAAATCCAACTTTATTTGTGTGTTGTTGTTTTTTTGTCAGATTCACACTTTATTTTTTAGAGTTACGGTACCTAGAAGAAAAAAAATTGATGGGACGTAAATTAAAAAAAATGCACAGAAGGACTCTTTGTTTTTGCAGAGTTGTTGAACATGAAGCCGCCGGTTCAGAAGCGAGGTGTGAAGAGACCCAGAGACCGTTCCTACAGCCGGAAACGAGTACGAGACTTCTCAGATTGGTCTAAGCTCACATTCCTCATGCATCTTGTTTAAAACAAACATTACTGTAGTTTTAGTCAGACTTTTTTTTATGTACACTCCTTTACATCTATTTTAACACTTAAAAACATATCTAATGCATTTAGTAGATGAAAGGGCGATTGTGTTTTTACAAGCGCTTCAGTTTCAGAAGCAGTAATGTTTTTCCCGTCTGCCCCTGCAGGCTCGGAGGAGAATCGGTACCACCGCAGTTGTAGGGACTCCCGCCAACTCCAAACTGAACCACCTGTACGGGCTCAAGGCCTGGACGAACTGGGTCCAGCAGACGCAACAATGTGAGCTGAATGTCGTTTTGTTCTTTGTTTCGTCCGCTGGGCGTCAGACGTGTGTTCTTACACTCTCGCCCTCCTGCAGCCGGAGGAGCCGCCGTTAAAGAAGACATCCTTCAGTGCGACTCGGCTGAGCTGAGCGTCGCTCTGTCCCGCTTCGTCATAGAGGTCCGACGGCCAAACGGAGAAACGTACAGCCCCGACAGCATCTTCTACCTCTGTCTGGGGATACAAGAGGTGCACAAATGTCTGATTCTTGGTGACGTTTCTGCTGCTCGGGAGAGTAACGACCCGCTCTCGTTCTTTTTGAGCAGTACCTGTTTGAGAATGGCCGAATAGAAAACATCTTTACAGACCAGCTGTACAGCCAGTTCTCCAGCAAGATCAGCTTGATGCTTCGACTCTGGAAACCCAAGCTGATGCCGAGCGGTACCGTCATCGACTTTGAGTTTTGGATTTCGTGAATCCAAACCCCACTTTGAATCGTTCATGTTTTCCTCCTGCAGGTGGCGTGGTCCCCTCTCGGGTCGAGGAGTCCTACCTGTGGGAGTGCAAGCAGCTGGGCGCGTACTCGCCCATTGTGCTGCTCAACACGATGCTCTTCTTCTGCTCCAAAAGCTTCCAGCTGACGACGGTGGAGCAGCACCGGAGCCTGACCTTCTCCAACCTCAGCCCGCGGTCCAAACCCTGCAGCCGGGCTGGGAAAGTCACCTACCTTCATTACCAGAGAGGCGGTTCTGAACAGACAGGTGAGCCATTAAAAACAGATACCGTAATTTATGGACTATAAGCCGCTACCTTTTTCACATGCTTCGAACACTGCGGCTTATGCAGTGTTGTGGCTAATTTGTGGAATCAAATAAAAATTTTTTTTTGAAGGGCTACCAGGCTTCATGCCGCCAAAACATTTTTCCCTCATCACAACCGGGTGCTCAATAGCTGCCCAATAAGGGTAGGCGATATGGTTCAAATGCTGTATAATATTGTGATATTTCAGAGCATTCTGACGATAATACATTTTGTGATATGACAAAAAAAAATAAACAGAAATCATAGTTATTGTTTTGATAAAACTAACTTAACAAATTTATTTGCAGTACAGTATTATATTAAAACAAAAAAAACAAGGGTTATTTTTACTGAAATTACTTTGTTTAGTAAAGTATTCAGTCTCAGAGTATAAAATGATCCTTCTGTTATTTAGATTGAAAAAGTCGGCACAAAATATAGATCAACAAAATCCACCACAAAAACTAAAGTGCAGGTGCAGATTCCCAAAATAACTAAATAAAATGAGGCTTATGTAACATACAACAAAATATGTTTCCTTTAAATGAGCTATAACTTCCAAAACTTGGTGTCTTCAGCTGACCCTGAAGCTTGTGGTGTTTCAGCTTCCTCTGTTCCTGCAGAAATGATTCATTTCTCTGACTGCTCTGTCTTTGATCACCTGCCTCCGTTCTTGGTCCATGGACTGTGGAACTCAAGAGACCCAGCCGAGCTGTGCCTGTACCGGCAGCAGAGCGGTTGGGGGGAGAGAAAAAAGCGGAGCTGTGTTTGTACCGGCAGCTTAGAGTGGGTGGGGGTGAGGGACAGATAACTGAGCTGTGGACTGTCTGTACCTGCAGTTTAGAGCTGAGTGGAGAGACACAGCTGAGCCGCGAGTTGTTTGTTTTTAGCTAGTTAGTATTGCGTGCAGCAAATTAGCGTTGTGCCAGTACCGACAGATGGGTGGTGGGGTACGCAGTTCGGTTCAGTAGTTCGGTTCTGTTAACGGGGCGGGGTGCCCCGCTTGTATAAGGAGATACACTGACGTATTTTCTTCATGAAATTAGCATATCATGATGTAATTTATTTACCTGGGCAAGCTTCTTTTTTTTTTTTACCGGTATTATTGTGAACGATATGATATGGCCCAGCCCTACTGCCCAATACACGTCTCTCTTGGGGGGTGGGTCCTCGTGACTCAATGAGACTACCTGTATAAGTAAATGTAAATAATATATATTCATTCAACCTTTATTTATACAGGTTAGTCTCATTGAGTGATGAGGACTCATTTACAAGAGAGACCTGTTTTAGACGGACAAGACAACAATAAACTAATGTAACTAAGGCTCAGTGTGACTTATCTGTTTAAATAAAGGTTGAATGAATTAATATATACTTTGTATGTATATATATATATATATATATATATATATATATATATATATATGTATATATATATATATATATATATATATATATATATATATATATATATACAAGCCCAAAACCAGAAAAGTTGGCACGTTGTGGAAATCGCAAATAAAAACAGAATACAATGACTTGCAAATCTTTTTCAACCTATATTCAATTGAACACACTGCAAAGACCACATACTTAACGTTCGAACTGGTAAACTTTGTTATTTTTTGCAATTATTAGCTCATTTGGAATTTGATGCCTGCAACATGTTTCAAAAAAGCTGGCACAAGTGACAAAGAAGACAGAGAAATTTGAGGAATGCTCATCAAACACTTATTTGGAATATCCCACAGGTGAACATGCAAATTGGGAACAGGTGGGTGCCATGATTGGGTATAAAAGCAGCTTCCTTGACATGCTCAGTCATCCACATAGAAGGATGGGGCGAGGGTCACCACTCTGTGAACAAATGCGTGGGCAAATTGTCGAACAGTTCAAGAACAACTTTTCTCAACGAGCTATTGCAAGGAATTTAGGAATTTCACCATCTACGGTCCGTAATATCATCAAAAGGTTCAGAGAATCTGGAGAAATCACTACACGTAAGGGGCAAGGCCGAAAACCAACATTGAATGCCCGTGACCTTCGATCCCTCAGGCGGTACTGCATCAAAAACCGACATCAGTGTGTAAAAGATATCACCACATGGGCTCAGGAATACTTCAGAAAACCACTGTCAGTAACTACAGTTCGTCGCTACATCTGTAAGTGCAAGTTAAAGCTCTACTATGCAAAGCAAAAGCCATTCATCAACAAGATCCAGAAACGCCGCCGGCTTTGCTGGGCCCGAGCTCATCTGAGATGGACTGATGCAAAGTGGAAAAGTGTTCTGTGGTCTGATGAGTCCACATTTCAAATTGTCTTTGGAAACTGTGGACGTCGTGTCTTACGGACCAAAGAGGAAAAGAACCATCAGGACTGTTATAGGCGCAAAGTTCAAAAGCCAGCATCTGTGATGGTATGGGGGTGCATTAGTGCCCAAGGCATGGGTAACTTACACATCTGTGAAGGCACCATTAATGCTGAAAGGTACATACAGGTTTTGGAGCAACATATGCTGCCATCCAAGCGACGTCTTTTTCATGGACGCCCCAGCTTATTTCAGCAAGACAATGCCAAGCCACATTCTGCACGTGTTACAACAGCGTGGCTTCGTAGCAAAAGAGTGCGGGTCCTCCCCTGGCCTGCCTGCAGTCCAGACCTGTCCCCCATTGAAAATGTGTGGCGCATTATGAAACGTAAAATACGACAACGGAGACCCCGGACTGTTGAACAACTTAAGCTGTACATCAAGCAAGAATGGGGAAGAATTCCACCTGAAAAGCTTCAAAAATTGGTCTCCTCAGTTCCCAAACGTTTACTGAGTGTTGTTAAAAGGAAAGGCGATGTAACACAGTGGTAAATATGTCCCTGTGCCAACTTTTTTGCAATGTGTTGCTGCCATTGAATTCTAAGTTAATGGTTATTTGCAAAACAAAATAAAGTTTCTCCGTTCGAACATTAAATATATTGTCTTTGCATTCTATTCAGTTGAATATGGGTTGAAAAAGATTTGCAAGTCATTGTATTCTGTTTTTATTTGCGATTTGCACAACGTGCCAACTTTTCTGGTTTTGGGCTTGTAATATATATATATATATATATATATATATATATATATATATATATATATATATTATATATATATTATATATTATATATATATATATT
>JBBPBX010024815.1:14074-39380 GCA_038048925.1 Garcialebias charrua | reverse complement strand
CCCAAGTCCACGCATAAAACATGACTGTCACATACATGCAGACACAGAACTACAGAGTATAAAATATACATTTGGAATGAGCACGGCAGCTCAGTGTCAGGAGCAAACACCCTCCAACAAACACAAAGTCACGAGTTGGACTGGATGGCAGCCCAATAAAAACGACGATTAGTTCAGAGGTGTTTGAACCTTCAACTTGACAAACGCTCAGAGGAAGACAACCAGAAGTCAAGCAAATGAAACAAGACAGCGTGGATGCACAATGTCCTCTGATGGACAGAGAGAAGAGGAGGAGGAGGAGGGAATGTCTGGGAATGTGAGATGAAGAGAAGAAGGATAAGTGAGAAGCTTCACGGCATCAGACTGACCTGACCCTCCAGCCTGAATATTACTGGGGAACAGGTCCACATGAGTCCAAACAAAACACTCCAGGCACACGTGCACCTCTTCATGCACATTGCACCCGACACTCAGCGTCTTTCACCTCCTCCCATTTGTTTCTAACACAACGCCACTGTGTCACCTGGCACCAGAACTGACCCTCAACCTGGATCAACGTTGTGACGTGGCACCACAGCTGTTTTCAAAAGAATCATGTAGCACATCCACACAGAAGAGGAGGATCAGGGACAAAGTTCTGGTGTACTTACACTCGGCCCAGTTTGGGGTTGGACTGGAAGAGAAGCTCCGGGAGGATCTGGAGTTTGTTTCTGTTCAGACGACTGCGTGGAGAGACAAGAAAAGGATGAAGCATGTGTGAATTTGTGTTGCCTGAACGATAATCTAGAAGGTCATAGGTCACAGCGCCAGAGAAAATCTCTGGTTTGGCCCTGCAGGTTATCACACTGCAGTGTGGGCCAACACTGTGCCCATCACAGCTGAACAGTCTCCGAGCACCCTGACTGATCCTGATCCTGACCCTGATCCTGATCCTGATCCTGATCCTGATCCTGATCCTGATCCTGATCCTGACCCTGATCCTGATCCTGATCCTGATCCTGATCCTGATCCTGACCCTGATCCTGATCCTGATCCTGATCCTGATCCTGATCTGATCCTGACCCTGACCCTGATCCTGACCCTGATCCTGATCCTGATCCTGATCCTGATCCTGATCCTGATCCTGATCCTGATCCTGACCCTGATCCTGATCCTGATCCTGATCCTGATCCTGATCCTGATCCTGATCCTGACCCTGATCCTGATCCTGATCCTGATCCTGATCCTGATCCTGACCCTGATCCTGATCCTGATCCTGATCCTGATCCTGATCCTGATCCTGACCCTGATCCTGATCCTGATCCTGATCCTGACCCTGATCCTGATCCTGATCCTGACCCTGATCCTGATCCTGATCCTGATCCTGACCCTGACCCTGATCCTGATCCTGATCCTGATCATGATCCTGATCCTGATCCTGATCCTGATCATGATCCTGACCCTGATCCTGATCCTGATCCTGATCCTGATCATGACCTGAATGTCTCCAGAAGCTGAGGGCAAGCATTTATGCTATGTTTTTGTCTTTCAAGACATAAAAATTAATACAAAACTTAAAAAAATCTGGGTTTTTTTACCCGTTTCAAATGTCTGCAAGTTTAAAACCATTTTGAAATGAAAATAAATAAAAAAAAATGCAAAAAATGGAAAGAAAGACATTTCAGAAGTTATCATTTGTAAAAAATATTTTGGAATATATTTGTTCATTATCAGCACATTTTAATAAAGATATTTAAGAAAGTATTTTTAATGCCCCACCTGGCAAAATAATGGGTAAAAATAAATTAAATTAGTTCAGAAATGTGCTGCCTCAGGTGGGTTTAAGCTGGATTGAGATCAACTAAAGCCAAATATGAACTGTTCCATTGTCTGAGGAGAAAACGGAAGTTCTTATTGGTCCCATGTTCAAGTGTGAAGGCTTTAGTAACTTGCACACTTGGACAGGTGCGCTTCAGGTACGCTTCCAGACTCCCATTTGTTTCTAAACTTTTGAAAAAAATTGTTAAGTCCCAGTTGAAGTGCTTCTTGTAGGACCATGCTATCCTTGAGTTATTCCAGTCTGGCTTTAAATCTCTCCACAGCACTGAGACTGCCCTTCTGAAGGTTTTTAATGACATCTTCTTATCCACAGACACTGGTAATTCTGTGCTGCTTGTCCTATTGGACCTTACATCCACGTTTGACACCATCGACCATGAGATCCTCATTGCTACGTTGGAGCAGTGGGTGGGCATCACAGGGTCAGCCCTCAATTGGTTCAGATCCTACACTGACAGGTCCTTTTGTGTTTCCATCAATGATTTTAGTTCTGCAGCGGCAGCACTTAAATGGGGGGTTCCGCAGGGGTCCATCCTGGGTCCTCTCCTATTTGCTTTATACCTGCTGCCACTTGGTGCTATTTCCCGGAAATACAACAAACCTTTCCACTTCTACTCTGATGACTGTCAAATTTACTTCCCCCTAAGACACAATGGTACATGCTCTATTCAACCTCTGCTCGACTGCCTGGCTGACATCAGGGACTGGATGATTTAAATTTCTTAAGTTTTAATGAAAAGAAGTCTGAAGCCATATTGTTCCCTCCCAACAACACAATCACGAACCACTGCATCAACCTGTCTGCTCTAGCACTGTCTGAAAAACAAAAATTCACAAATCTGGGAGTGATAATGGATCCTTCCATGAAACTCAACAGTCATGTAAACATGATTGTTAAATCCTGTTTTTTCCAGCTGAGGCGACTGTCTAAGCTGAAGCCCATATTATCAAAAATAACCTGGAGACATTAATACACATTTATTATATAAAATAAATAAATAAATAAATGTCACATTTTGTCATCTGTGTATGTTTCCCATACAAGACGAAATTCGTCTCTGCATTTAACCCAACCACCACCAGGTGGTGCAGTGGGCAGCCATAGAAAGCGCCCAGGGAGCTGGGGAAATAGGTGTGCACTCATAGACACCCCAAGGTGTGTAGTGGCCGTGGCCGGGGTTCGAACCTGGGTCCTTTGGGTCCCAAGTCGGCAGCCCTGCCTCTACACCATCTTGGCGACTTGATTACTGCAATTCACTCCTGTTTGGTATCAGTCAGACACCACTGCATGAATACAACTGGTCCAAAAGCAGCAGCTCAATTTTTAACCAGTACAGGCAAAAGAGAGTACATTACACCTGTCTTTGCCTCCCTGCACTGGTTACCAGTTCATCTTCGAATCCAGTTCAAAATTCTCCTTTAAATCACTTCTTGGTCTGCTGCCCTCATACATCTCCTCCTACATGTCTCTGTGTGAGTGCAGCTACAGCGTGCGCTCTCAGGACATGATTACCTGCAGTGTTCCCTCAGTGAGGACTGAACTTGGAAAAAGGACCTTCTCCTACTCTGCTCCTGCTTCATGGAATATCTTACAAAAAGATCTGAAGCTCTCGACCTTGACTTCTCTAAATGGTTTTCAGAATCTGTTGGAATCCTGGCAAAAACCAATGCAGACATGTTCCTGTTTTTGATTTTCTACATCTGCCTTATAATCTGTCTGTTTTGCTACTTTGATATCTTTGTTTTAACTTCTTTAAAAAAATCTGTATTTCTCTCTTATGATTGTCTATTGTTGATTGTTCAAGGAAAATCTACTGTTGCTGTTGTCATCATTCTTTGTTTGTAGACAGGTCTCTCTTGTAAATGAGTCCTCGAGGCTCAATGGGAGTAACCTGCCTAAATAAAGGTTGAATGAAAAAAGGAACATCAGCCGACAAACGTCAGAGCAAGTAGATTCCAGGCCAATGTGTGAAGTAAAGTGGACCTGTTTGCTCACAGACAGTGATGAGCAGGGAATGCTGGATGTATTAATATTTATTTAAATACAATCGCAAGAAGTCAAATGTGTATTTTTCTTTGTCTACTGTGTGTGTATGTGTGCACATTAGCAGTGTTGTAGGTTGTGTTCATTGCATTAGCTACTTGACTTGCATCGACACTATGCACGTTTTATTAAATAGATAATGCATACAGCTGATACTTACAGCCTCTCGAGCAGTCGGAGGTCTTGGAAGGCTCCTCTCTCAACGACGCTGATCTGGTTGTCCTCCAGATGGCTACAACGATGGACACACAGACATGAGAATGTCTTTAAAATGTTCTGTTTACATGTCTAACTGGAAAGAATGTGTGCAGTCTAAAGAGCTGAAAATACAACTTTCTGGCTGATGCAGCAGAAGAGACACAAACACACAATCAGAGCACTGAACAAATTAATCAGCTTTAAAACAAAAGCTGAAAGAATTGATGACACTCAGCAAATAATAAAATGTTCTACCAATCTACCAAAGCTAAAACAAACCATGAACAAGTGTTTATCTAGTGAATATATCCCCATTTTTCTTCATGTGGTCCCCCAAAATAACATATTTCTGCCTCCCCTTCGTTCTGCCAGGAGGCCAGCTAAGGTTTTCCAGATGGGTCAAACGAAGAGCAGTTCAACTGAAATCTGTGGCTTGATTTTCTGTCTGGAGACATTAAAGATGACATCTTCAAAAGGGAAGAGACAAAGAGCATTAAGACGAAACCAAAAACGTATTCACGCAATTCAGGAGTGACGGTTAGACACCAGAAGCACAACAAAGATACAAAACTAGTTAGAGCGACAAAATTGAGTTGGAGGGACAAGAATAAAGACAATTTAAAACTGGAATTTTGTTTTAATCAAAACAAATTCTTGTCAGAGTTGACTAAGAAAGTTTTGAAATAAACTTTATTACATATATTTGTTTTTTGAATGTCCAGAGGACCAGACTTAGCTTTTTTAGATTTTTCTACCTGGATTATTGAGCATGCATCAGGGTATCATCTGGACAGTTTCTGTTTTATAAGAAATATTTAATCCTTCATCCAAAGGACTTAGTCAGTCTGAGGCCTGTCAATAGTGACTGTCGTATTAAGTAGCACTTTGTTAACGTGTTTCAAACCAGTCTGCTGTGGAGTTCAGTGGCAGCCTAGCTTTACACATGCAAAATGGAGGACCATCAGTCTAAAACTATCAATCATCACTGCATAACAAGATTCACTCACTCTGCTCACATATGATTGTACAGCCACACTTCCAGGCTGTCATATTGTTAAGTTTGCAGATGATACAGCTGTGGTGGGATGCATCACAGATAATGATGAATCCAGCTACAGACAGGAGGTGGAACATCTGGAGAGCTGGTGCAAAGAGAACAACCTTCACATGAATGTGAAGAAGACGAAGGAGATGATTGTGGACTTCAGAAGGAACAAACACACCCACACCCCACTGTATATAGGTGGATCTGCGGTGGAGGTGGTCTCCAGCTACAAATACCTGGGTGTACACTTGAATGATAACCTCAGCTGGAGCAACAACACCACCAGCCTGATCAAGAAAGGTCATCAGAGACTCTACTTCCTCAGACGGCTGAGACGAGCTGGTCTGAGCAGCCCAGTCCTCACCTCCTTCTACAGGTGTGCAGTGGAGAGCATCCTGTGCTCCAGCATCAACGTGTGGCATGGAGGCTGCACAGTTGAAGAGAGGAAAGCTCTACAGAGAGTGGTGAAGGCTGCACAGAAGATGTTGGAGTCAGTCTCCCCACCATCACAGACATTTACACCTCCAGATGCAGGAAAAGAGCCACCTGCATCATGAAAGACCTCACTCACCCAGCACACTCACTCTTTGCCCCACTCCCCTCAGGACGGAGGTTGAGGAGCATCAAATGTAGAACCACTAGACTGAGGAACAGCTTCTACCCTGAGGCTGTTAGACTCATGAATAAATAAATAATAAGAATAAACACTGCAAAATATCACATCATGCTGATGCTGATCTGTTTTCTTGTTGCTGTGTTCATCTGTGACCATCTGCTCATACAGACTCATGTTCGTGCTGCTGTTTATAATGATGTTTTTCTACTACATTAGGGCTTAGTGTATTACTAGTTGATGTTTCTCTTAGTTAATCCTAGATGTTATTATTGTTTTTCTCTTGCATTTGTTGTTGGATGTAACTGGGACCCTGTGTACATAATCTCGTTTTCAACACATGTACTACATGCGGTGCAAATGACAATAAATTCTCTCTGACTCTCTGACTCTGACTCTGATAACAAGTGTTACGCCAAAAATACACTACATGCGTTCCGGCTCCGCCCCGCTCCGGTCCGACCTCCGCAGCAAATACGCACCCATTATAATCAATGACAGAATTTACACTGGCTCCGCACGGCGGCGGCGAGCTGCGCCGAGCGGACGGCAGTCCGTCAAAATTAGAAATTTTTCTATTTCTGCCGGACGCCGGAGCTGTGCCGGAGTCAACTTTTGAAGATTACGTCGCACCAACAGGAAAAGGAACGAGCACAACTTCCGTATTTACAAAATAAAATCACCACGGGCGGACTAATCCTAGCTCTATACGGATTTATTTGTACAAAAATGCTGTCAAACTATCATTTATGACTACGCCTACAAACGCAATACAAGAAATAAATAAATAAATAAAGTATTTTATTCTGAAATGTAATACATCACTTCCTGTTGCTCAAACCATGTCCTGTCGCTCATTTACGAGAGAAGATCAAGGCAGCAGTCTCTACTGTTGTTCTCCTTCTTCCACCGAATGAATTGTTTTGTTCTGACTTACTTATTTATCACTTGATTTATCGCGCGATCTCGCAATTCCCGCGTATGCGTCTCGGAGCAGCGCATCCAGGCGGACCTGAGCGGAGCGCAGGTAGTGGAAATTCATTCAACCTTTATTTATACAGGCTAGCCTCGTTGAGTCACGGGGACTCATTTACAAGAGGGACCTGTCTCACTCACACCAAACAACCATCCACTCTCACACTCACACCTAGGGTCAATTTAGAGTCACCAATCAGCCTAACATGCATGGTTTTTTTTTGTTTTTTTTGGACTCGCTGTTGGACTCGCTCAGCTGCGACCTGCAGAGCGGAGCGGAGCTGGACCGCATGTAGTGTATTTTTGGCGTTAAAGGCAAACTGTACCCTGCTGAAAGCCAGGAATACTCCCTTCAGGTCTGGCAACTCACAAAAAACTGTGGAGGAACTGACTTGCTGGTGTTAAGACGGCCAAAACAACATAGCACAGAAGATCCAGGGACATTTCTACTTACAGGACCCATGGAGCATGTGGAGGGGCATTAAGTGTAACACAGACTATAAAAGCAGGAGTGCACAATGCCCTAGGGACCCATCACTGCTTGATGCTTGATGATGGTTATATGCCTGCTTTGAAGACCCAAATATACAGCCAAGCACCGGACTCACCCCACCAATGGAAGAAGAATTCCTCAGTGTGATATCAGCAGAAGTAAGGGGGACCTTCAGGAAGATTAATCCTCAAAAAGCCACCGGCCCAGACAATATCCCAGGGAGGGTGCTGAGGGACTGTGCCAATCAGCTCTGCAAGGTCCTGGCCAATGTCTTTAACTCCCCCCTCACCCTGGCAAGTGTTCCCACCTACATGAAGATGGCCACAATCATCCCAGTTCCTAAAAGCTCTACAGTGACTGGTCTGAATGATTACCATCCAGTAGCCCTCACCCTGATAGTCGCTAAATGCTTCGAAAGACTGGACATGACCCACATTACAGCTGCCATATACATCAGCAAGGACCCACACCAGTATGCATACCACAAGAAGCAATCAACAAAGGACACCATCTCCTCTGTGGTCCACACTGCTCTCACCCACCTGGAACAGAAGGACTCCTACATCTGTATGCTCTTTGTGGACTTCACATCCACCTACAATACCATGAATCCCCAAACCCTGATGAACACACTACAGTACTCACACTAGATCTAAGCCCATCTCTATACAACTGGGTCCTACATTTCTTAACAAACAGACCACAGACTTTGAGAACCCACAACTTCTCCTCCTCCACCATAACCCTGAGCACTGACTCCCTTCAAGGCTGTGTCTTGAGCCCATCTCCTGTTCACTCCGCTATAAATGCACACCTACCAATCCAGACTGTCATGTAGTTTGCAGATGATTCAGCAGTGGTTGGATGTATCACAAACAACAATGAGTCCAGCTACAGGCAGGGGGTAACCTGGAGATACAGTGCAGGAAGAACAACCTTCACATCAATGTGAAGAAGACGTAGTGGCAAGGGAACTGGACTTGGGATCCGGAGGACCCTGGTTCGAACCCCAGTCACGGCATAGTTTTGTGGTGTGTTTGAGCAGCACATCTAATCACAACTGCTCCCCGGCGCGCTTTCTACAGCTGCCCGTTGCCACCTGGTGGTGATTGGGTTAAATGCAGAGTCAAATTTCGTCTAGTGTGGAAACATGCATAGATGACAAAAATATGACATTATTATTATTATTACAAAGGAAATTGTTGTGGATTTCAGACGGAACAAATTCACCCACACCCCCCTGAACATAGGAGGATCTGCGGTGGAGGTAATCTCCAGCTACAAGTACTTGGGTGTGCACCTGAATGAAAACCTCAGCTGGGGTAACAACATTACTAGTCTAATCAAGAAAGCACATCAGTGATTCTACTTCCTCAGACGGCTGAGACGAGCTGGTCTGAGCAGCCCAGTCCTCACCTCCTTCTACAGGTGTGCAGTGGAGAGCATCCTGTGCTCCAGCATCAACGTGTGGCATGGAGGCTGCACAGTTGAAGAGAGGAAAGCTCTACAGAGAGTGGTGAAGGCTGCACAGAAGATGTTGGAGTCAGTCTCCCCACCATCACAGACATTTACACCTCCAGATGCAGGAAAAGAGCCACCTGCATCATGAAGGACCCCACTCACCCAGCACACACACTTTTTGCCCCACTGATGAAGAGAGATGAAGAGATTATCTGATTGAGTCTTTTGGGAGAGGGGAGTAGCGAGAGATTGGTGGGTCCCAGATTGGCTAGGAAGAAAGGGGGGGGGGGGTCTATGAGGAAAATAGGTTGGGATCCACTGCCCTAGAAAACAGAATCCAACCCTCTGGGTTCCTGTCAATCTGCAGCCATCTTGCACCTCCATCATGATTTTATTTATCTGTAATCACTCATGTTGTGAGCATTTGAGTTCACCAACATGTGAGTGTCCTGATGCATGCACAATAACTGAGCATGCATCAGGACACTCACATGTTGGTGAACTACTAGATCATTTAGAGTTTTACTTTTTAAAAGACATGCAAGTATTTAATAATAATAATAATAATTAATTCAATTTATAACGCACTTTTCATTACTGAAAATCTCAAAGTGCTACACATATATTGAATGCTACACACATTCATAAACCGGTGGCGGCAGACTACCATGCAAGGTGCTTTCCAGTCCTACCGGGAGCAACTCAGGGTTAAGTGTCTTGCCCAAGGACACAACGACACATGGTGCGGGTCCCGGGAGTCGAACCGCCAACTTTCCGATCGGGAGACGACTGCCCTTACCACTACGCCACGGCCGCCCTATTTCTCTGGGATGAATCAACAATAACTACCACCTTGCTCATAGAACATTCAAAGTCTAATTTGTTCTCATTCTACTCTAGAAGAAGGTTAAGTATTAACTTTATGAGCAAAGATTTCCCATAGCCTGTGTGTCTCGAGTGTGTGTCTGTGTATCTGTCTTGATTTATTTTTGCGGATATTGGAGTGGCTAAATGTGGCTAAATGTGGCTAAATGTGGCTAAATGTGGCTAAATGTGGCTAAACGTGTCTAAATGTGGCTAAACGTGTCTAAATGTGGCTAAATGTGGCAGCTGTTTCTCACCGAGCATGTAGCGAGCTGCTCGGCCGCCACACGCAGCCTACTCCAGTTTTACTGTTTTATAAACTCACCACAAATCAAACATCTGGCTTTATTTCCAGGTTTCAATCTAACACACAACAAGCACAGATAAAGTTCTGAAAAATGGAATTAGTTTTAAATTTGATAAAGCTCATGGTTCAGGTCAAACAATAGCAGACACACATATGAAGAAAGCAGCTCCAACTCGTTGGTGCAGTTTGTACCGAGAGACTATTTTTATCTGCCAGTCTGCTTAAACCTCAGCAAGGAGGGAAGCTGCACGCAGCCAACAGTGATTATAGTCATTCAAACACACACACACGCACACATGCACACACACATTTCAGAGGGTTGAGGCAAAGAGTGAAAGTCTGTGGTCAGTCAGGAGGAGATAAAGACTCACTGCTCAGTGACGCCTTTTAAAACAATCAGTGTCTAAAATGCACTTTTTCACTCAGCAGATGAAGAAGCTAAGGCCCTGTTTACACGGACACAATGGGGGGAAACGTAGTTTTTTTTTCGTATGTTATTTAGAGGAAATGATCTGCGTTGACACAGACGAATTCTGTGTTTACATCCGCTGGAATCCCCCCGCCCTCCAAAATCTGCTGTAGTTACCATGCCAGGTCATTAGTTGGCGCTGTGAATTTTGGTTATTCACCTAATGTGCATGCGTGTTGCCTCAGCCCGCTCCCTGTAAGGACTTTCCTCTGGGCTAAAAGTTCAGCTAACAACAATTTAACAAGTTAAAGCTGGATTTTGGTTGGATTTTGGATAAGCTGGTGAAGATTCTCAGTCGTCCAGGACATGATTAAATCAAAAAAGGCGTTCAATACAGAAACAACTGGACTTTATTTGTAACAGAAAATGTTTCTCTTCCCATAAGATCCTCTTATGTTCAGTGGGGTGTGGGTGTGTTTGTTCCTTCTGAAGTCCACAATCATCTCCTTTGTCTTCTTCACATTCATGTGAATGTTATTCTCTTTGCACCAGCTCTCCAGATGTTCCACCTCCTGTCTGTAGCTGGACTCATCATTGTTTGTGATGCATCCCACCACCGCTGTATCATCTGCAAACTTAACAATATGACAGCCTGGAAGTGTGGCTGTACAATCATATGTGAGCAGAGTGAACAGAAGGGGGCTCAACACACATCCCTGAGGAGAGCCAGTGCTGAGGGTTATGGTGGAGGAGGAGAAGTTGTGGATCCTCACTGACTGTGGTCTGTTTGTTAAGAAGTCTAGGACCCAGTTACAAATGGAGGGGCTTAGTCCTAGTGTGAGTAGTTTGTCCATCAGAGTTTGGGGGATCATGGTGTTGAAGGCAGATGTGAAGTCCACAAAGAGCAGACGAACAAAAGAGTCCTTCTGATCCATGTGGGTGAGAGCAGTGGGGACCAAAGAGGAGATGGCATCCTCTGTTGATCGGTTCTTGCGGTATGCATACTGATGAGGGTCCTCATTGATTAATATAATTGACAGTTAGGTTAACGTGTTTTAATAGAGTGTTCAATTTAATTCTCAGTGTTTGTGACATACAGTTTGTGATGTTGAATAAATAAATAAATAAACCTGGTGTCTTCATTTTCAACTTTAGTAACACGCAACATGTTACGCATCGTTTGAATCACATTATCTGAGTCCAGACAGCTTCATTTAGCTAAGATAATTTCATTATACATCTCTCACGCTAACACAAATACTGTTTATTATTGTTAAACTGTTATTATTGAGTCTAAAAAAGATAAGTCTGGTCCTCTGGACATTCATCAAACAAAATAAAACAAAGCAAAAATACTGTAGAAACATTTCGTCTTTCCTCCGAAAGACTTCCTCAGTCTGAGATGCTGTATTCAGCTCAGTCCAGCACCCTCTCACAGTGGATCAACTGTCATGGTCTGTCTGTTTGTATTTAATCCAGCCCTATGTCTCCTAGTTGTCTGGTTTCTGTGTTCTGTCTGTTGGTGCTTAATTCAGCTTTCTGTTTTGTTTCAGTCTTTTGTGTTTAATCTAGTTTTCATGTTTGTTCACTTCAGCCTTCTGTTTAGCTTTCTGTGTTCTGTTTGCTCGTGTTTAGTTCAGCTCTGTTTCTGCCCCTGTCTCACCTGTGTCTAGTTGTAATCATCACAGGTGGATGTCATGTGTAATCAGTGGCTACGTTCACACTGAAGGTCTTAATGCTCAATTCCGATTTTTTTTAAAAATCTGATCTTTTGGTGTGAACGTTCACACTACATTTAAAATGCGACCTGCATCAGACCTGCATCAGACTCCAGTGTGAACGATCTACATTGCAGAAGAAAACGTGTCTCAGAACGTCACGTGACACGCAGGCTGCGAGTCGCTTGTTTGGGCTTGTTTTGGGGCTGGTCGCTTGTTTTTGTTGCGAGATCTGGCAACACTGCTGACGCAGCACCCTGTGTTTGCGGAAGTAAACACGGACGCGACAGTTTTCAGTGTGTGTTCGGTAATTCTGAAATTGTTGTCCTATCGGGGAAAGCTAAACATCCAAATGATTAAAGGCAAAATAAAACTGAGAAGAAAGCGAGCAAAATTTTTAGTGATGGCAATTTTTGGAGCTGTGGCTTCTGCCTCTGTTCAGAGGGGTGTGTGGATGCGGAGTAGGAGCCAAGAGTGGTGGGACTTTGACGTGAGACGTGAGATGACGTGATGCAAAAGTCAGATGTAAGTCACATGAGCGTTCAGACTGCAGTCGCTTTGAAAACATCAGATATATATCTGATTTAAAACCACATACTGAAACGGCCTGGGTCGGATTTGAAAACACCAGATTTGTCGCGTTCAGACTGTCATAAAAAAATTGGATATGGGTCAGATGGGGCAAAAAAATCGGATTTGGGTCAGATTTGCCTGCAGTGTGGACGTAGCCAGTGTGTCCGTGTATATAATAATAATAATAATAATAATAATAATAATAATAATAATGTCCTTTTCTGTCATCTGTGTATGTTTCCCATACACAGACGAAATTCGTCTCTGCATTTAACCCAACCACCACCAGGTGGTGCAGTGAGCAGCCATAGAAAGCGCCCGGGGAGCTGGAGAATTAGGTGTGAACTCATAGACACCCCAAGGTGTGTAGTGGCCGGGGCGCGAACCCGCGTCCTTCGGGTCCCAAGTCGGAAGCCCTGCCACTAGACCATCTTGGCTCCTTATATATTCAGCTCCTCTCAGTCTTGTCATTGTCTCAGGATTGTCCTTCCAAGGGGTTGTGTTCTGTTCTTCCTCCGTGTTTCCCTGAGTGTTTAGTAAGTACCTCTTCAGTTTAATCCAGTTTAGTTTAGTTGAATAGTTCTTGCTGCCCTGCCAGCCTTTGTTTTGTTTTAGTTCTGTTGTAAATAAAATGTTCCTGCGCCTCCAAGTCATCCTATCCCTGCATTTAGGTTCAACACTCCTTTCGTGACAGCAGAGCCTAACATCAGCCAGTATGCTGATGACAGACAAAACCAGCAGCTCTGTGAGGATTTTTGTTAATGAAAAGTGTGTTACAAATTAAATTCATTATTATTATTATTATTATTATTAAAGGCTCAGCGGGAGAGGTTTATGTTATCAGCGTGGGGTCCGCGAAAAACCTCTACTCTGAGAGGTGGTTTCAGAAACCTCCGGATTAAAAGAGGGGGGCCAGTGGTGTCGTGTAAATGATCAGCAGAACCGCAGAGAGAAAGCTGCGGATTCACTCAAAATATGTGCCGTGTAAACGGCCCCTAAGTGTGCTCACCAACCACAGAGACAAACTGTCATCCAACTCATCAGCTGTCAGTAAAATACTGTATGTTCTACCAGAAAGTGTTTAGCTCATATTTTCTTTGAGGGTGTTTGTATCACTTTTGTCAAAGATTAAAGATAAAACAAGAAGATTAAATGCAAAAATATCGTGCACGTTTTGTTTCGAGACAATTTGACTCTGTAACACAACATACAGTTAATATAATGTTCCCGTTTGTGTTTAGAATAAATATACACATATATATCCGATCCCTGATTGGTGTGTAACGCCCGATTCGAGTCGAGTCTGAAATCACGTGATCGGGACCGATTTCCGATCATGTGATACTGAGGTTGCGGGTTTGAGCCCATGTACAGTCAGGAAGGACATCCAGAGTAAAACATGACAAATTTTCATCCTTCTCGCTGAGACAACCTCTGCAGAAAGGAACAGCCAAAAACAAAAAATTTCATTCTTGGATCATCAAATTCACTGTCACTGTAATTTCTCCTTTTTTGGTCTCCACTCATCTTTCAGTGTCTAACAGCAACATTATTATTATTTATTTTATTTTTTTTACAAAATTTATTCATTTTAAAATTCAACACAAAACAATCCCATACAAGAGACTTATACAATATGAAAATAAAATGAAGGATAGCAGCAGAAGAAAAACTCTTATTATATCTGCCCCTTTTTTCAAACAATCAATTCAAACAAAAATCATGAACAAGTAACAGAACAAAAAAGAACAACTGCCTATAATTGTTGAACTGCAATACAACACACGCTATACTTTTTCATATATATTTTTGCAATAATTTAGTTTTGATCATTTTCTTAAATGTAAACATTGACTTGGCATTTTTAACTTAATTCTCCAAACCATTCCATAATCCAATTTCCTGGATTGAGGTAGAACTACTCCATCCATCCATCCATCCATTTTCTTCCGCTTATCCGGGGTCGGGTCGCGGGGGTAGCAGCCTAAGTAGGGAGGCCCAGACTTCCCTCTCCCCAGCCACTTGGAGCAGCTCCTCCGGGGGAATCCCAAGGCGTTCCCAGGCCAGCCGAGAAACATAGTCCCTCCAGCGTGTCCTGGGTCTTCCTCTGGGTCTCCTCCCGGTGGGACATGCCCGGAACACCTCACCAGGGAGGCGTCCAGGAGGCATCCTAACCAGATGCCCGAGCCACCTCAACTGGCTCCTCTCGATGTGGAGAAGCAGCGGCTCTACTCCGAGTCCCTCCCGGATGACTGAGCTTCTCACCCTATCTCTAAGGGAGAGTCCAGACACCCTGCGGAGAAAACTCATTTCAGCCGCTTGTATCCGAGATCTTGTTCTTTCGGTCATAACCCAAAGCTCATGACCATAGATGAGGGTGGGAACGTAGATCGATCGGTAAATTGAGAGCTTTGCCTTTTGACTCAGCTCTCTCTTCACCACGACAGACCGGTACAGCGCCCGCTTCACTGCGGACGCTGCACCTATCCGCCTATCGATCTCACGCTCCAGTTTTCCCTCATTCGTGAACAAGATCCCGAGATACTTAAACTCCTCCACTTGGGGCAGGACCTCCTCCCCGACCCGGAGAGGGCATGCTACCCTTTTCCGGCTCAAGACCATGGCCTCGGATTTGGAGGAACTGATCCTCATCCCGGCCGCATCACACTCGGCTGCAAACCGCTCCAGCGAAAGCTGTAGATCACGAACTGATGAAGCCAGTAGGACCACATCATCTGCAAAAAACAGAGAAGCGATTCTAAGGCCACCAAAACGGATCCTCTCAACACCTTGGCTGCGCCTAGAAATTCTGTCCATAAAAGTTATGAACAGAATCGGTGACAAAGGGCAACCTTGGCGGAGTCCAACTCTCACTGGAAACGAGCCTGACTTACTGCCGGCAATGCGGACCAAGCTCTGACACCGGTCGTACAGGGACCTAACAGCCCATATCAATGGGCCTGGTACCCCATACTCCCGGAGTACCCCCCACAGAACCCCCCGAGGGACGCGGTCGAATGCCTTCTCCAAGTCCACAAAGCACATGTAAACTGGTTGGGCAAACTCCCACGCACCCTCCAGGACCCTGCTGAGGGTGTAGAGCTGGTCCAGTGTTCCACGACCAGGACGAAAACCACACTGCTCCTCCTGAATCCGAGGTTCGACTATCCGACGGACCCTCCTCTCCAGGGGCCTCATGTATCAAAGACTTGCGTGGATTTCTTACTGAAAAGTGACGTACGGTCAAATCCAGAAAAGTGTCTACGCACAAAAAAATCCAGATTTATCAAGCTGTGCGTACACCGGTATCCACGCACATTCCTTTTGTACATCACAATGAACGTGGAACTGAGCGCACGTCAGACACCTCCCCTGACACGCCTTCATTTACATATGTTAAACAGATGCAAATTACTTCCTGCATGTGTGAAGGACATGTTTGTTTGATCCCTGCGCGATCAGAAATGATTTCTAGATTCAGGAAAACAATGGATTTAATATAATATGAGTGAGGACAAACATCCTAAGTAAGAATAGTAATAAACTGTGTTCATCACGCAAAGAACGAGTGATTGTGTGCCGGTATTCGTGTGCGCGCACGCTGCTGTCAGGTGCGCCACCGGCTCATTCATTCATTCTGAGTGAAAATATTAACTTTGCGCACGAGTTAATTACCATAATTACTGTAAACACAGAGGAACTTACTTGGATGTTTGCTAGAACATAGATCTTCGTTTATTTAATAGATGATATGAAGAAACGAGTCTCTGCGTCTCAGTGGAGACTTTTCATGACATGACGTGATGTTGGAGTCTCCAAAGCGCGCGCTGCAGCCTTGTGCGCAATCTGTTTGTCTGTGAAGCTTTTACTCCCATACAAGTTATAAATGGTGTACTTTCACGTGTCATTTTGGAGACATCTACAATAAACACAGATAATGACACACCTCCACTGCCGTGTAACACCGGCGAGGGTGCACGCGCGCTCAAAGCGCGACCATAACTCAGCCTTTGGGATCATATGGATGAGACCATTCCATTGGACATGAATCGGCTTTGTGTGGACTGGACTGGCACAGCCCTGATCGACCTGCCAGCTCCCTCTAAGCTCCTGTGGAACCCCAGTTTCTGCACGTGCACGCGTGATGCGCGGCCCCTGTGTTGCGCCAGTGCGCAGCAGTGCCAAACTGAAAAATGATTATTTCTGAAAACGGCTGATAAGCCATATCCTAGATCAGAGAATTATATCTGTTTATAAATAAATGCTCTGCGTGTTACACTATCTATATCCTCCAGTAAGGCTGAATGTATCCGTTCCTGTTACATTTATTTTTTGCACAACTTTGCGCGTCCATGTGGATGTACTTGTTAATCGTGTGTTTGGTGGGAATATTAATCATTTTCACATCATGAACAGTTAATAGTAATAATAATAATAATAATAATAATAATAATAATAATAATAATAATAATGAATTCAATTTATAACGCACCTTTCATTAATGGAAATCTCAAAGTGCTACAAAGTGCAACAGAATTAAATGTCGATAAAACAAATAATAAAACAGTTAAAATCAACAACAGTATCAACTAAGATCAAAAGTAGAATCATGAGGAGGAAGAGTATGCTCGGTTAAAAAGAAAGGTCTTCAAGCCGCTCTTAAAGTCAACCACAGACTGTGGGGCTTCAGTTTCTCAGAAGCACCTGTAAGTGTCGCCAAAGGAACAAGAACCACAGAAACGTGCGTACGCAAGCAGGGGAGCTGGCGTGGAAATGTACTTGGATGCGCAGATATTCACGTTCATTTCAGTTTTGATACATACGGGGTTTTGCGTGGAAAGTGACGTGCGCAATGTTTTTGTGCGCACGCACGGTTGATACATGAGGCCCCAGAACCCCTGAATAGACCTTACCAGGGAGGCTTCAAACTACTGTAGTTCTGAATTTTGGTTTGACAAATATCTCTGTTCCCTTGAGATTATAACAACTTTGTCTTTTAACAAAATATATTTGGATATTCAAAGGTAGTTCATTACAGTATTATATTATTATTATTATTATTACTGTTTTTTGTTAAGCACTTTGGTCACCATCACCGTGGTTGTGTAAAGTGTTATTGAAATAAATAAATGAAATTAAATGAAATAAATTCTGAGCCCTATACATAACTGACAAAATATTATTTATAATCCACTAAGTCATGGAACTTCGATAACTTCAGTTGATAAAATAATGTGCTTGATGGATGACAGTAATGCTTTCTGGTGATAATTCTTACAACTCTTTTCTGTAAAACAAAAATAGGCTCTGTAAATGTTTTACATGCTTTAACCCAAACATCATCATCATCATCATCTTTATTTATAACGCGCTTTAACACAGCCACAGCTGAAACAAAGTGCTGAACATCAGTTACAAACAAGATAAAAGAAAGCATAAAAACAGCTACAAAACTAACACACAGTGAACTAAAAACTCAATTTAAAATACAATAAAATGACAAGTTAAACAGATAAAATCAATTCAGTACCAATAAAAATGAAGTGAAATCAAGTCTCAGTTGGTTGAAGGCCAATGAGAGATGAGTTTTCAGATGGGTTTTAAAAATGGACAGTGAGGGGGCCTGTCGAATGTGTAAAGGCAGAGCGTTCCATAACTTGTTCCAGTTAAAAGACGTGCAGCAGCATATTGCACCAATCTTAAATGGAACATCAACAGTTTCCTTTTTTTACCGAATATCATGTACTTAGTTTTATCTAAATTCAATGATAATTTATTAAGTTTAAACCAATTTTGTATTTTAACAAATGCAGTCTTTATCAACTCCAACATCTGTTCTATATCTTTACCCAAACAAAAAAAAATGTTGTATCATCAGCAAAAAGGACACATTTACCAAGTCATTCACATACAGAATAAATAACTTTTGTCCAATTATAGTGCCCTGAGGGACTCCACATGTAATATTACAGAGGTTGGAACTTACATCATTTATTTAATTGGTTTCTGTTTCTCAGATAGCTAGTTACCCACTGTAATGCTGATCCTCTAACACCATATTTACTTAGTTTGTCAATGAGAATGGTATGACCAACAGTATCAAAGGTTTTTAATCAACAAAAATACTAAGACGATATCTTTTTTGATCGACAGCAGTAGTTATTTGTTCTATTAATTCCATGAGAGCCATTGACATAGAGTTTTTTGCTCTGAACCCATACTGACTATTACTTAGAATATTATGTTTATCAATAAATTGGTCTAATCTAATCACAAATAGTTTTTCTAAAATTTTTGAAAACTGTGGTAATAAGGATATTGGTCTATAATTGTTAAGTATACTTGTATCACAATTTTTAAAAAGAGGAACTACCTTAGCTATTTTCATATTATCTGGAAATTTTCCTGTTGAAAATGATGTTACATATACCGGGTATATGTAAACGGCTCAATAACATGACTCATTATGTCCTTCATAAGCTTCATGTCCATGTCAACCCAGTCTTAATCTCTTGTCTGTAATTTTTTTTACTACATTTATTATTTCTTCTTTGTCACTTTCCTTAAGATAAATACTGTTTGTACAACCAATGATTGAATGGTTCACTTTTGAAGCCTATATCGTAAAAAATAAAATGAAAAAGTCTGGAATCACCAGTTATGATGTGTAAAGTCACAGGCAAAGAAAATCCATCAGACTTGAAAATGGATCATCTATTTAGTATTGGGAACATTCAACAGAAACCAGAACAATTTTAAAGTCAGAGTATGGACTATTTCAACGTGAACATACAAAAAGTACTTGATGCCAAATCACAAACTAATATTTTTACTTATGCTGTTTCAGTCAACATGAAAATTTCAAAACACAAAATTCAGTTGGCTGCAAAATTTGCAATTGGATGATGAAAAACAAACAAATAGAGAAAAGTGCACCAGGTTTTTACACTTAAAAATTGCTTGAAACCAAAGTACATTTAGCAAGTATTTCCAGTCCAGTTTGAGTTTAGTTTTGGATCTTATGCATGTGTGAAGTCCTTCTGTGAAGCTGCAGAAAGGAAAGCTCTACAGAGAGTGGTGAAGGCTGCACAGAAGATGTTGGAGTCAGTCTCCCCACCATCACAGACATTTACACCTCCAGATGCAGGAAGAGAGCCACCTGTATCATGAAGGACCACACACACCCTGCACACACATTTTTTGTCCCACTCCCCTCAGGAAGGATGTTGAGGAGCATCAAGTGTAGAACCACTAGACTGAGGAACAGCTTCTACCCTGAGGCTGTTAGACTCATAAAGCCATAACAACATTAATCACTGTAAAAAATAAAAATATCACTGTATTGCCACTTTAATTGGTGATATGCCACTTTATCTGTGCTGCTGATTATATCATGCTGCTGATTTCTTACCTTAAACTGCTGTATCCATACCCATCTGCTCACAATAGAGTCATGTAAAGGGCTGCTGTTTAATACACCATATTATTTTTTGTGTTTAACATATATCTAAGATCCTTGTATTCTGTTTCTTTATATACTTTATATTTTTGCAATTTTGGGGTGTAACTGGGGCCCTGTGTACACAATTTATTTCCACCTCATGTACCACATGTTATATGAATGACAATAAATAACCCTTAACCTTGAACTTGTTTGTCACTAAAACATAACTGAACAAACTTGTTTTTAACCGATACTAGAGTTTACAATATTGTACAAATTGGCTTTTCACAAAAGAAAAAAAAAGTATAAGAAGGAAGATAAACTCACAGAATCCTGAGGTTCTTGAGGCCAGAGAAGTCCACTTTGGTGATTCGAGTGATGTTATTTTTGTTCAAGTCCCTACAAAGAAAGAACAACAAAGATTACATGTCACGGATGAAGCTGGTAGAATATCAGAGCTCCACAGTGACTGGTCTGAATGACTATCAGCCAGTGGCCCCCGCCCTGAGAGTCGCTAAATGCTTTGAAAAACTGGTCATGACAAACATCAAAACATCCGTCAACATCACTGAGGACCCTCATCAATATGCATACCATGAGAACCGATCAACAGAGGACTCATCTCCTCCGTGGTCCACACTGCTCTCACCCACCTGGAGCAGAAAGACTCGTACGTGCGTCTGCTCTTTGTGGACTTCACATCTGCTTCAACACCATGATCCCCCAAACCCTGACCCATAGGCATTGTAACAATTATATGTCAAGGGGACATGTCCTGACGCTCTGTATTAAAGTTAAAATGTCTTTAAAACCCACAGCTGAATTTACACAAACTTGGTGAGAAACATACTTTAAATAGAAATAGAAACAGCCTATTGTCCCACGGGTGGTAAATTAAAGTGTAACAGAAGAAACAGATAAAATGATTCACACAAAAGTACCTAAAATGTTAAAAACAGTATATAAAAAGTAAGATTAAAAAGATCAATAATAATATTCAGTATGTATTGGAACACTGAGAATGACAATTTACAGTACAGTAGTATATGCAGAGCGTGTGTTTTAGCGTATGTTTGGTCAGCATGTATTTAATCATAATCGAGTTTGTTGGGAGCACTGATGGTTGTAGAGTCTAGCAGCTGCTGGGAGGAAGGACCTGCGGTAACGCTCCTTTGTGCAAATGTGTGGAATTAAAGGAAATCTAGGTGAAATGTTGTTTTTTTTGTACACTAGTATACACCTTGTTTTTGAGCACGCACACACATGTGCACACACACTTACATCAATGTGTCCCCCACAACATTACGGATGCTTCTGACACCCTTGCCCTGACGGACAAACTACTCACACTAGGACTAAAGGCTGAAATATACCTGAACGTACTCTCTATACGCCTCTGTACGACGTACGTACGCTGAGGCAAAAGCGTAGCCCCTCAGGGCACGAACGCGCAAAGCTCTTTTTTTACGACCGCGAACGCGATGCGCGGTGTCTGACCATAAACTTCCCCGGCGCCGGACTGTTTTGTATGTTACACAAATGAAATAAATTCCCCTTCTTTATCGCTGATCGGGCCTTTTCTTTTGTTTTTTTGCCTAAAGTCAAGTAATCACTTCTTCCTCCGTTCACTCGATGAATGAAATGAATGAATTCAGGTCCTACCTGGGTGCGCAATGTTTTAAATATCCCTGGTGGGCTGTGTGCTGCAGGAAAAGCACTCCCTGTTATTATTTTTATTTCTGAGAGAACTTTTTATAACATATATAGTAGTGTAGCCGGGTCGGGTGTGGTTAAAATTGTGGACTTAAATATAAATAATCTAGTTTAAAAGAATAAATAATTGATCTAATAAAAGTGAGTTTGGTTAAAAACTTTACTAAAAATATTACCCTTTAAAAGCACACAGGCCCGTTTGCAGAGGAGGCTTGGACAGATTCACACACTGGCAACAATTAAATTGCACAATTGTTTAATTATTAAAATACTAAACAGTTACAATTATCAATAAAAGTGCAATTCATATCCCCTTTCTAAAAACAGGAACGCATACACACACACACAAACAAAACAAGACACTGTCACCCCTGAAGAGATCCAAAGTCCGCCCTGGTAAAATGCAATCCCGCTGCTCCCAAAGAGGCGTCACACCCACCGACGCCTGTGTGATTAGTTGAGCTGGCATCAGTCTGCTTCAGCTCGGCCCGCAGGACGCGCGGCATAGCCCACGCCACGCCGTCCAGACAGCGGGCCCCAAACAGTCCCAGGACCAGCCGGCAGGAGAGGGACGACCCGGAGAGGAGGGGGGGGGCAGAACCAGTCGGGACCGCCGCAGAACACGGCCACGGACAACCAGGGAGACGTCGCCACGGACAACAGGAAGTAGAGTCGTAAAGGACAAACAGCAGGGACTAAAACAATAAATATTTGGTATTAAAATCTACAAAAGTATAAAATAGAAAGATAAAATAGCGCTTTTACTCACCCCTGAGCTGCTCCACCTCTAACAAGAGAGGGAAGCAGAAAGCTTGTATTGGTGGTCGCCAGAACAGTGGATCATGGCGACCATTATTTAGCTAGCGCGTGACACACCAAGCTACTGCCGCCGGAAGGCGGATGACGTGTGTCCACCCCTGGAGGCGGGCTCTGTTTTATACATGAAGCCAGCCCCAGACACACCAATCACGTTGCGGCACCTGTATGGTGCATTTAATGTCCGCTCGGACATCTTACCACAGTAGAAACACCGCATCAGAACACCGCAGCGGTGTTCAGCGAGCTGCTCATGAGCTGACTGAAAGCTGTCAATCATTTCAGTAGGCGTGTCAGCAAGTGACCAATCAGCGAGCTCAGTTGAGTCCCCTCCGCGCGCAGCTGCTCATATTACAACAAGCATATGCAAGCATTTGAAAGCTGATAGTTTCTGAAGCTATATCAGCGAAAAGCATGCGCACAAAATACGCGCGTAGAGTGGCGTACCTGAGGACGCTCAGGTGTATTTCAGCCTTAAGCCCCTCAATTTGCAACTGGGTCCTAGACTTCTTAACAAACGGACCGCAGTGAGTGAAGATCCATGACTTCTCCTCCTCCACCATAACCCTCAGCACTGGCTCTCCTCAGGGTTGTGTGCTGAGCCCTCTCCTGTTCACTCTGCTCACATACGATTGTGCAGCTACCCATCCAGGCTGTCATATCGTAAAGTTTGCAGATGATACAGTGGTGGTGGGATGCATCACAGATAATGATGAGTCCAGCTACAGACAGGAGGTGGAACACCTGGAGAGCTGGTCTAAAGAGAATAACCTTCACATCAATGTGAAGAAGACAAAAGGAGATGATTGTGGACTTCAGAAGGGACAAACACATTTATCCTCCACTGAACATAAGAAGATCTGCAGTGGAAGTGGTCTCCAGCTACAAATACTTGGGTGTGCACCACATTCCCAGTTTTTAGTAGTTTTGATATTGACTCTGTAGTTTTGATACCGACTCCGCACGATTTATGCGTGTGAACTATAGCCGAACTGAACTGATGAGAATTGGAGCAAATTTGCCACGAAATATAACAGAATTCAGCAACAAACTCAAAACTACGCTCGGCAGAATACAGATCTTAGTCATCTACCTGGAAGCTGCAGCAGAGGTGTTCCAGCGAGCAGAAGAGGAAAGACTGCTCCCGGCTTAAGAGGAGGGGACGCCGGGTGGGGGTTCTGGTGAGGCTACGTGCTAACGCTAAAGCCGGAAAACTCCCAATGCCGTCTCTCTTTCTGTCAAACGTCCGCTTGTTGAACAACAAGATGGATTGACTTTGTCTGAGAGCGGGCGCCTCAAGAGATGATGAAGTGTGCGGTGCTTTGCCTCACGGAAACATGGATTATAAGTGAAACGCCAGATACAGTCTACCAGCTGAATGACAGACTTTTTTTAAGAGCGGACCACTTCAGCGAGCTAACAGGGAAATCACGAGGAGGCGGGGTACACATTTACGTGAGTAAAAGTTGGTGCGCGAACTGTACTGTGGTAAAAAAAACTTGTGCTCAAAGGCTTTGGAACAGATAACAGTGAGGTGTTGGCCCCATTCATTATTCCACAAGTTCTCAGTGACTTTCATCATTGTTGTTTATATTTCTCCCGATGCTAGTGCTAATGAAGCCCTGCAGGAACTGTGTGATCTTGTCAGCTCGCTGCAGAATGAACACCCTGAGGTTCTTTACATTGTGGCCAGAGACTTTAATCACGTGAATTTAAAGGACTGTCTCCCAAATTTTTATCAGCATGTGGCCATACCAACACATGGAAGCAACACGCTGGACCATTTACACGAACGTAAAAGCTGCATACTGTCAAGATAGGCGACCCTAGAATGGAATCAGCTTTGGGATCATGAGAGCCCACGAATACATGTCTGTGGGCCTCCGAGCCTCAGGCTCCCAAGGGCTCGTGCGCACATGCGGGCTCGCAAGGTGATGGACATTTAAATACAGCAGTCTTACTGAATGAATGATCAAAAACAAGTTTTATGGGTGTGTTGATTAGAATAAATATTTTATGTCTGCCTGTCAAGGTGCTGAAACAATCAAATGTTATGATATTTTTGTAATCAAAAGTTCCTTTATATTCTGTTTTGTGATCAAAGAAGTATTCATTAAGTGATTGTGAAAGTTAGATCAGGATTTCACTTTTAATTGTTAAGTCAAGTGATTTTAGAAGAAAGGTTTTTATACATCTCTATTAGTATTTTTTCACGTTTAAGATTAGTAGAGCAAAGCTCAAAGTTGAGAAACTGTCACTGGAAGCAAGTCACAGGAAACAGCCATGTGGATAAGGCGATGTCCGGATATGAGGATGTTATGCAAAACACCTGTCATGAGCTTACAACAAGTGCAAGTACCCAGTAGATAGGCTTAGTGTATTACTAGTTGATGTTTTTCTTAGTTAATTCTAGATGTTATTACTGTTTTTCTCTTGCATTTGTTGTTGGATGTAACTGGGACCCCGTGTACATAATCTCGTTTTCATCACATGTACCACATGCGGTGCAAATGACAATAAAGACTCTCTGACTCTGACTCTGATAGCTGTACATCTGCATAAAAAAACCACAAGTTGGGGAAAAAAGGAGACAAACTCTATGTTGTTTCTCATTATAAGAGATGTGATATACAGTATAAGGTTGTGTGTTTTATGAGCAGAGACCTCGGTGATCCTATCTTAAGCAGAAGTGCAGAGTAAAGACAAAGTGTTATTTCCCCTATTTTCTGTTTTTGCAGGCTCCTACCTGTCGACCTTGTTCCATGGGATTTTTCTTCTTGTGCTCTCCATCCTCCCTCCTCCCTCCTCCCTCCCT